>VZTL01003112.1:397-43012 GCA_013400535.1 Scopus umbretta | reverse complement strand
AAACCATTCTATGATTCGATGGTTCTGTGACTCTATCTATGCTTTGTGCAATAGAGAGAATAGTGTTTTGTATTGCAGGGCTCAGCAAGAGGACTTCATATATTATTTGCACTGTTACGGGGGTCTTTCTTATTTTGAGAGTTGGTTTTAAAAAGTAATTATTTGTGAGTTCCATTCCTGGAATGAAATGCAGGCAGAATTCCATCGCTGCTGACTTCTGCAAACATTTCACGATCAATCTAATGCTATAGAGTATTTCACAGGGTTTTCAGGAGCCATCCTTTGGTAGAAAGGTGGTGTTTGAGACACAGGCTGCCAAACTGACCATAAAGGTGTATTTATAGGCTCCCAAGTTCTGAAACAAATGTGCTGCCATCAGGGGTGGAGATTTGAGTTTTCAGTAGTTCTTTAAGTGCCACCTGAATTTTCTATGTAGTATTCATTTTTCAGGTAACAAAGGAAAGAAATTGCAGAGCTTGGGCTTATTTAAAATGCATTTGGACTAGCTTCAAAGAGGCAGAACCAGGATCTTCCGTACAGGCTCCATCCACCGTTTCCCCTCTCTGTTGTAAATTCAGCAACAGAGAAATTGGATTTTAAATTAACAGGGTATGCAAAAAAAAAAGAGACAGATGAATGGAGAGATTGGGATTTAATACAGCTTTTGAGCGGAGGAGGGATCTAGTAAAACTGAAACATCAGCGTGAAACAGTTAGGAGGAGGAAGAAGCGTCCCAAGAATTGGGGAAAGTCTTTTAAGTGAAAGGGGTATAGGCAGGCTTTTGTGGTCTGAACATGAGAGAAAGTCTGAGAAAGAAAGTCCAGAAGGGGATTTTGAGTACGTCCCCACCCACACTGGTGTGAGCACTTTGAAGGCAGGGGCTGGTTAGCAGGCATTTCTGAGCTGAGAAGCATGATGGGGCTAGGGTTGCAAAGTGTGAAATGAGGTAAAGGCAGCTCCTAAGCTTTTGATTTGAAGAACTTGGCTGAATTAGAGGCATAGAAATGAACTGCAGGAATTAGGCGAGAAGAGGAAAATGGAAAGACTATGCTAGTCAGTTGACAAGAATATGAAATTGCTTGTGTATAGGGGAGGAGATAGGTCGCACATTAGTTTAGAGAATAATGTCTCCATTTTCCATTCTGAGGTTGAGAGGTTCCTCCAATTTCACTATCATTTGTTCTGCTGGCATCCTCCTGAAATTGTTCCTACTTTCCATTTTTGAAATCTGATTATTCTAAAGGTGAGAGGGTGTAAAATGCCATTGGTAGCTTTCTTCCTTGGCAGGAATTTCATGTTTTTCTGTGGAATCTGTGAGCTTTCTTTCAATTAGTAGCCCAGCAGCTCCAGTGTCTTGTTGTTACTGGCAATAAGGAAAAAGACACTACTATTATTATATTTATTTTTTAAAGTAATGTTCTTGCCCCTCTAATTCTAGCTGAGCCGGGTAAAATTAGAACAACTGTTGCTCACTCTACAGCCTGCCTGGAACACACAGATACTCCGTAATCAACGGAACACTAGGAGGACACATATTTTATGGTAGATTATAAGTTGTGCCTTGGAGACTGCCACTGACCCTTTGAACAAGGAAAATACTTAATTTTTAAATAGTTGTTTTATTATTAAAGAAACTACCACCCGCTCTCCCCAAATCTTGCTTGCAATGTGTGATGCCAGCTTTCTCTCTTCCAAAATATATTTTAGGGCAAAGTCTCACATGTCATTAAGCTTATTAATATTTTGTGTATTCCAGCACTCAGGGGAGAATGAGAAACACTGTCAATTATTTTTTGCTTTTCAGCCATCATTATCAGACCTTGCTAGCTGGCATTGATTCTGGTTTTCCCATAAGATCTGAGATGAAAAGAGGTTACTCTGCTAAATGAAGCATGAACAAAGCCAGGGTGCAAACATTATCCAGTATCAGTAGAACAGAGGACCGAGGCCAGTGCTACACATCAGTACTCTGTGTGTGTGGTTTACTTATGACCTTTACAGTCATGGAAGTATGAGGAATCAAATGATATTGCTCGGGGTGAGTGATAATGGCGCTGCCCAGCTGTAGGGCATCTTGAATGTTGTTTCTGTGCCCTTTAGACACTGCACAAATCGTATTCCTGCCTCTCTTCCTTGCTGCTACCTTCCCTCGTGAAACCATTGACCCATGATTCCAATCTTAATTTCTTAATTAGCTCATTTTTAAAAAATATGTAATTAATATTCCCTTTTTTTCAAAATGGAGATTGGGGATTTGTTGAGATCAAATTATCTTTGGAGTACAAGGAAACATTATTACATAAATAAGCAGCCTCCCACCCCCAAAAATTTAGTATTTAAATAACCATCAGTCAGCTCTACGTGTGTAAGGGAGACTTAGCTAATCACGTAGTTGGTGTTAAATATGAGTGAATGAAAATGCCCCTACAAAGGAAATTTGAAATGTTAGCAAGGTAGCCTAAGGAATGTTGTAGAACGTAGCTGACAAACAGTGACAAAAGTGGGCTTTTTCATCTTTCTGCATCTGTGACCCGGTGAACTACAAACCTGGGGNGAGGAAAAGGTGTTAGTAGAGAGACACACAGAGGAAGCAGAAGGGTGGAGAAAAGCTTCCCCACTCCCAGCAAATCTTTCTCTTGCACAGTGAAGTAACTCATCGTTTCTGGGTTTGGCTCTTGTTTTGCTGGAGACCATGGAAAAGGCAGACAATTGGAGGAGGTCGACCACCTATTGCTAGGGCAGTCTCAAGGAGACACGAGAAAGGAAATAGTGCGGCCACGGTACAGTAGAGGATTTTGAGTCTCGCTGTCACAGATAGGGTTATGATCTTGCCACTGGACTGTGAGGAGTTGGGACAACTTTAAGTGTATCAGTCTTATAGAAAGAGCGTTTTAATGGACACAAAAAATGTTCTTTCTGGATTGGTGTTCATTTTAAAAAAACAGTCCTTAACAATACAATAAGCAAAGCACATGGAGGATGACAGGATTCATTAAGTGCAGTTTAAGATACCGTTTGACAGTAATGGATAGTCTGTTGGTTAATGAAGAAAAGTGGATGTGAACGTACTCAAAATCCCTGAGTGCTTTTGTGTTGCTCCACTGTCAGCTGAGAAGTGCTGTAAAGGGCCTTTGCAAAATGGTCTGTATGCATAGTGTCAGTGCTAAAGCCACAGGTCTTAGAAAGAAAATTCATCCAGTCTGCTAGAAGTTCTGCTTGTTCTTTGTGTTGGTTACCTGGGCTCAAATTTGTACGACTGGCCATGGATTTTAATTGCCCTGAAGAAATTTGTCGACTTATTTTTGCATTTCAGCAATTTAGCCTTCGGAAGGAATGGCAAATACTCAGATCTCCTGGTGATAAACCTATGGTATCTGACACCTGAAACTTTGAGCCATTTCAGGGAAAAAAAACTATGGTTTTAACGTTGCAACTCCTGCTGCCTAGTACAGAAAACAGTAGTCCTAATCCCTAACGCACTGATTCTGAATGGATGGGCACAACTATGCCTGCTTGGCATTCCCCACCATTGCTTATTCTGTAAAATACCCTGTTGCAACCGAAGTATGGCAAATAAAGGCCCAGGTCTGGCAGCAGAAGCTGGGGCTGCTGTCATCCCGTCCTGTGCCTTACACACCAGACTCGCCACTGCAGTTCCTAACCATCTTCCACTTGTGCCTTGAGTGGAGATGGTGGCACGTCAGTTGTCTCAGCCTTTCTAGAGTAAGCACCAACTGCAACAGAGTGTTTTGTGTTGGACCCTTTCTGTAACTCGCGCTGGTTCACATGCTTAAATACATACCCCCCTACATCTGTTGTACTTTTGTTAAAGAAAGCAAGTTCAAAGAAATGGCCATGCATTTCTGCATTTAAGGACTTGTGAGGGTCCTTCTATGAGAGTTTACTCAACAGGGAGCAATCAATGACTGTCCCATATACATCAGAGCAGTAGCACATATGATTGCTGAGTGGGTGCTGGAAAAGAATAATTTATTTTTGTGAATTAAAAAAAAGAGCACAGAGAGAGAAGAGGAAAGCAAGAATAAAGTGTAGGGCATTTGGGAGTCATGGGGGAGATTCAACTGATTTCCTCAAACTGATTTGCTGTAAATGTTCCAACGTTTTGCTCTTAAAGGAGGGAGTGTCAGAGTTTTCAGATTTTTTCCAGTTCTCAGCAATCTTCCTTAACTTCACTAAAATACACCTCTGTGATCTACCCAGCTGCTGGTCCAATCTTTCTATACTGGTACTGGAAATTGTGATTTAGGGGTAGAAGGTTTTTTTTTTTTCTTTTAGGAGCATTATAGAAGGATATCTAGGTGTCATATGACCTGAGCTTAATGAGACTTACTGCTCTGAAAGTGTCTGGGTGTCCCAACTGCATGCTTTCTTGACTAGTCTGAGCATGAGGCACACGGGTACTGGTAAAAATTAGGGTTACAGAAAAAAAGAGAGAAGATGAAGAATTGGGTGTACTGACAAGATCTGAATGGACAAAAGAAGGCTCTTACCTGAAAGAGAGACTGCTCTACTTGCTGTCTGTGGGCTGCAAAGATTTCATATGAAGGGAACAAAGAAAGATGTGAGGAGCAGAAGAGCACATTTTTTTGACTAAGAAAAAAATATTTCTGTGAAATACTGGCTTCTAGTTTGGCAGGAGTGAGACACATTTAGATCTGTGACTGTATTGCTAACCAAAGCAGTGCATTGGAAGAACTGCGAGGTTTGAGGAACTATGCATTTATTTACTGATCTGGACCAGCACAGACTTGCTATATTATTTTTTTTTTTTTTTTACTGCTTTCAGTCGGAGAATCACAGCAACAATAGAGAAGGCTATATGGACCTGTTATATACAATTTTAAGGTGAAAAAATTGCTAGCCTGTGGACACCTAATAGGGAAGAAGCTTGGCGAGAGGAAAATTAGTGTGACATAGTAAGGTATCCATTTGTTTGTCACTCACATCTTTGCTAGAAGATACAGCAGCGTTCAGGCAAGATCAATAGTAGTCTTGTGGAGCTGTGTGTTTCAATTGGTTTAGCTGACTCTTTAAGGTCAAAATGTGTTTTGACATCCTTCCTCCTTGTCTGGCTCTTTTAAGCTGCTTAAAAAAATGATTTGTACCTTGTGTTGCCATGACTTCTGAAAAAAATAAGCAAGCACCCAAATCCTTCCAGTTAGAGAAGTGAGAAGCTGCAGGGCACAAACAGTCACAACAGAGCTCAGTGTTCCTACTTCCCAGCTTTAAGTACAAGAAGGCTTTGGGAAGAAAAGAAAAAAGCTTCCTAAACTAATTATGTTTTGTTTCCTGTGAATTTAGTGTCATTACTGATTGCAAGCTATGACTAAAGCTTTTCCCTTTTTAGGGCATTTATAGGTACTGTTTCACATGTAGATCCTCTGCTGCCTAATAAAAGCAGCTCACTTTTTGGCTTCCCCACTGTGAGAATCCTAAAGAGGTTTTCTGTCTTCCACCAATCACCAGTTGTTGAACTGAATTCTACAAGCCATGAGGATAGGCAAGGATTAGCAGATAGATACATTTACAAGGACATAAAGAAACGCATGTGATGTGATAACTTTATCAGGCTAAAATATTTTTTTTCAACTTTCAGAATCATTTGGGATTACTTTTCAGGTGAGGAAGGGTGGTGACACTGCTTATTTTATCCAAAACTTTTTATATATCATATAATACATTTACACATCATAAAAGTATATTCAGAATAAAACCCCTTGTTGCCAGTGATTTAAGCTGTCAAAAAAGGTATGCTGCTATTTAGCTGAAGAAATGTATTAGCATGCAGAAAGCAATGCTGCTTCCTCTGGGAGGTTTTAATCAAGCCTCTTGTACTGATTGAGATGCAGTGCTCAAAAGTGAGAAAAATGATTAACAAAATCAAAAATCTAGAGCTTTTCACACGAACATTCATTAGTATATCTTATGTAATTACATAGCCAATAAATCAACATAGTGTGTAAGTGCTTCAGTCACGGTGTAAATATCTCAATGACTGAAACATCTTCACACATGAATAATTTATACCTGTATGATTCATTTTTCATATCCATGCTTTACTTCAACATGATAAACTGTCAGGGAATGTGTGCTTGATTATTGCCTTCTGATTGCTCTTCCTTGTGTTTATTTTCCACAGTTAGACACACTCCATCTCTTCTGGTTCCTCTAATGTAGTTATCTTATTTATTCATCCTGTCTGCCTTGGTTTGCCTTCCCTGTGCATTTCAACAGGCACCTGGGAAATAACGCTAGGGCATAAGCTGATCGTGTGCTTCTCAAGTAACTCCGGAGCAGCATCCTGAAAGATTTACTCATTCTCAACAGCAACTTGTATTTACTTTCCTCTCCTCTCCTCTCGGCAGTCGTTACAGAAAGAACTTAAGATAGGCTGATAACAAGTCAAGCTTTACCATTTTCTGGATCGATGTGAGTTCATACCTTTGTCACAGTACTGATGACAAACATTGTTTGAATCTTCTTCCCATATGTTTGTAAATGCGAGCTTGTTTGTAGCTCCAGAAATGACTGGAATATTCAAGAGGAAAATAATTGTTTCTCAGCACAGGAAAGGAAATCGGGAATTCTTAAATTCTGCTCTGCTGTGCATGCTTACTTGGCTGTATGCAAGTCACTGCGTGCATCCTGCCTTACTTAGACCCTTAACCAGGGCATTTAAGGCAGCAATTTGCTTGTGGTAACCTCCTTCTTCAGTTACTAGAGAAAGACAGGTAGCTGCTGAGGGCAGTTCATCCAACTTTAAAGCTATTTAGTGCCTGAAGCTCCAGGCAGGAATGCTTCGGGGTGAACTCTCTTCTTTTGGATCACGGTTTAAAGTTCGGTTCAGATTTATGGAGCACCTTATTTTTGTAGTGCTTGTGGAAGTTCAGCCTTTAAAAAGTCGGTCCCAGTTGGGCATAAAAAATTAATCACTCGGAATTCATGGGCACTTTCAAAAATACTAAATCTCCCCTTCAAACACCGAGGTTTCTAACTGGAAGAAAGACAACAGGAATATAAAAATTATTTCAAGCTGGGGGGTGGGGGTAGGGAAGGAGTTCTATAATAATTAACTGATGCTTTGCTGGTATTGTATGTTATTCCATCCAAGCATGTTTTCTCACTTCATATATTTTTTATATATATGTATTATATACACTTCTGTATTGTTTACCTATGTTGCGCTCTAACTAGGAAGAGCACCTGAGCTGAGCGTTAGTTAATCAAGCTCTCATTCCATTTCTTGTATGATGGTATGTAGCTTGTTAGTTTTGTACGATAATACTCTCTTTCGCAGTCTTTCTCTTCGGTGTCAGAATGACATTTTTGGACTAATTTTCTAGATTTAAGACTGAATGGAGTATCTTGACATCTGTCTTTTCCTCCATACTTTGAAGCCCAGCTGCACTTCTATGGCAGCTTCAGTCCTAGGGACTTCTGAGAGACATCACAGTTGAACATTTTCTTAGTATACTTACAGCGAGCTCCAGTACACTGTGAACACAAATCTCTCCTGTTTGCTAACAGGACTTTTGGTAACTTTACTCCAGCATGTCTTTGCTTATTCATTTTTCCTTATTCTGACTGTAAGCACCTCCAAAGGTTTCTGATATCACTTTCTTTGTCTCGGTCTTTTTATGTCCTTAAAGGACACCTTTGCTTACTGTATCTTACTCTACTGAGATCAGTTGTTGATGGATGGGTATCGGTTAGTAGGAATTCTCAGGCAGTCTCCAGAATGTACTTCACCCTTATCACTGCCTGCTTTGTTCTGGCATTTAGGGAGCAGCCTTCTGTCTTTTGTCTTTGTTCTGTCTAGCACTTGTCTCTCTTGGGCATAGTTCCTCACCACAGTTGTCAGTCATGACTGTTGCTGCCTCCTGTTTTTCTGCTTTCTTGTTTCAGTGTTGGTCATTTACTGTCTGTGCCCTGTTGCAAGTCAGTACTTTATCCAGTGACAGGATATTACATGAATCTTCTCAACCTCCTCACATGCATTTTGCCTTAAGTCCTACTATTTCTAGCTGTCATGCCTCCTGCACTTTCTCCATTTTCTCCTAAATTATCCTTTCTTTTTGTGAGAAATTTCTGGTAGACCCTTGCTTCACCTTCTTCCTTTAATTATTATAGCTGTTGTCCCCAGACCTTCCTCTTCTTCTCTGAAAATTAATTTAGCATCCTTCTCTAACCAATTCAGTTCATATTTTTTTTTTCAAATAATTTTCTACTTCTTTTCATTAATTCTGTTTCTTCAGCATGCCTATTTTAAATCCCAGGTGATTTTTAGCATAGTTGTGCAAGAGAGTGATTCACTGACGCATCCTCATTCCCTAACCTGGTCCATCTCTGATTCTGACACACTCAGCAGCTTCCCCACATCCCAGATTCACGAACCTCCTCTTGCTTTTATTGGTTTCAACATTAAGAGCTGATTCTTGACACCTAAACTGATGTTATTCCAGAACTTCTTTATGTGGCATGTTGTCTGCTTAGAGAAGCGGAATAGCCAATGGAGACTTTATGAGGGAAAATATGAAAATGGCATAAGTACCACATTGGTATAATACTGATCTTTTGTTGTCTCATTTTAACAGATTCAGTAGCAACAGCGTCTGGGCCACTGCTAGTTGAAGTTGCCAAAACTCCCGGTGCTGCTCTTGGGGTTGCACTAACTACCTCGATGTGCTGCAACAAACAGGTCATTGTCATAGACAAAATCAAATCTGCGAGTATTGCAGACAGGTGAGTGCGACAAGAGGGCTGACACTGCAGGTCCATACATCCATTTTATTTCTACTTTCGTTTGGTTTGGTTTTAAAGAAACCCTTCCATTTTTGATGAATTTGACTGAACCAGATGCTCTCAAGGTTGCTGGGTCTTAAAATTAGCACTTTGTCAGATCGTTGTTCCATACTGCTGAGTTTAAGACTTCCAGGGCACCATTTACTTTAGATCATTCACATAGTATTCAATGACATAAGCCAGCCCCCATGTAATATGTAACTGTCTGCTTGCACTATGCAACACAGAAGTTGAGAGGTCTGCTCTGACTATTAAATGTAATGCTGCAGCAGAGATTAGTATTTAAAAAAAAAAAAAAAACAACCCACTGGAATTCTTAAAGTAAGCATACAATATGGAACAGCTGTCAAGGGCTGTAAATTTCGAGGCTTTGCAACCTTGAAGTGTTCTTTTAGAATATATCACTCATTCCTGTGGCACAGTGAAATGGAACTCCTTATGTCTGGATTTTTTAATTGATATTTTAGAATACAACTGAGGTATTAGGAAGACTGGCTTCTGTATTTTGGAGTTATTTTGCAGTAATTTTTCCACTTCATTTAAACCTTTAAATAAAACCATTTAAACCATTAAAAAAAAAGACAGGTATTTTTCCCCAATGCTCCAAGCCTCTGTTAACAGAGCTGTGGGATCTTTTCTGGGGTGCGTGTGTGTGTGTGTGTGTATGTGTTTATACATATGCAGTATATTTCTATATACATATCTCTTTCTAAAATATCCTTAAATATTACGTTTCAGCAGCAAATTTCTCCTGCATGTCCCCAGTCACCCTACCTTGTAACTCCTCTTTGACAACGGTGCTTTTGGTAGCACCCACTTGTAGCAGTGAGTCTACAGCTCCTCTGTGGGCTTTTCCCTACAGTAGAAACTTTGAGAGTGACGGCCATTGATCCAGGGGTGTTCTCCAGTTCAATGGTGCAGGATGCTTTAATTTTCTCCCTCTGTTTTTTCCCATTTCGCAGGGGGTAACCAATTAAAGGAGCTGTCCACTTGACTGGTACGTCGGGATGCTGACTGCTGTGTTTGCATTTCTCAACTCATCCAGTAGCCAGTCTCTTGAGTGCAGCGAGATTTAGCAGATAGCCCCCTCCCCACCCCACTCCTCAAGTCACCATGCTAGCCCTGGTTTCATTATTTGTTTGACTACTGCATAATTTCATCGTCATTTACAGCTTTTGTACTAATAAATGTTTGAAATATAACTCAAAAAATGATGAACTGGGTGCTTGTGTGAGGGATACGCGACCGAGTTATTTGAGTCTCCTTAAGCTCTTCTCATTTTATTCTGCTGCCATTCGCGCATATTTTTATAGTCAGCTACCCCATTCCAGTTCTGTGAGTGATGTCTTGGCATATACTGTATTAACTGAATTGTTTTTAAGGTTTATACTAATAGATATAAAGTCTGACCAGTGACAATGCCTACAAAACGCAAATCTCTCTCGAAAAAAAAGAACACGCTCATAGTTGTCATGACCAGTTTGAAGGCAGTAAAACTCATTTTCTGAGCAAAAAGCATACCTGATCATACCGAGTTTTTCCCCTTTTGTGTAGATGTGGTGCGTTACATGTAGGAGACCATATTCTGTCCATTGATGGCACCAGCATGGAGTACTGTACACTGGCAGAAGCAACGCAGTTTTTGGCTAATGCAGCGGATAATGTCAAACTTGAGATCCTTCCTCACCACCAGACACGGCTAGCACTGAAAGGCCCAGAGCACGGTAAGAGGATCTGTAGCACCAAATACCCCTTTCTTTTTCTGTCTTTTACTTTGCCTGCCCTTGCTGAATGGTCAAGAAAGCTATCGCTGCAGTTATGTCTGTAAATGTTGTTTAAGCTCCGCAGGTTATGCTTCTGCAATTTCTGAGCAGCTCTGTGTTTTCTCAGCCTTAATGTACCCTCTGAGATTCCTGTGGATGGAGAGGGAAATGTTTTACTGAGAAATGGCTCTGCACATTAGTAGATGTACGTAAGGGACACCTGTTGACTCTACTGTTGCAGTTATTGGGAGAGGGGGCAACTAGGTACTTCAGTAAATGAATCTCTAAAGTGCTTAAATTTAGAGGGGGGGGAAAGGACCACAGCAACTTCTTTGCAGCATATTGACTTGATAGTCTGCTATGACCACTTCATTAATAACATCCCTTCTCCCGTAAAATACCTCAAAAAAAAAAAAGCCCCTCTTGTTGATGGCATTATTATTTATTGCCATCATCTTTTAAAGTACTTCTGAAATTGATTCATGGGTTCATTGTCAGTGCTTATGAAAAAGGTTGGTTTGTAAACAGTTCCCTACATCCTAGCCCTTCTTCACCATGATATTTATTTCATACCAACATGCTTGAAGAGAATGGTTTTCCATTTTCAAATCAAATGTATATATAAAATGTCCTAGTATTTGAAGATAGGGGCTGCCTGTCTTGTCTTCTAACTAATCCTGAGAAAGTAGCTAATTGACAGTATTCATAAATTCGGTCTAAAATACTGCACGTTGGTGGATGTGAAAGAAATAATAAGGGTTATCAAATACACAGAGAACAGGTACCTGTGTTGCAGCAAGAACCAGTGGTACCATTTTCTGAGCCTGTGGTACTGTGCTTCTGCCTCCTCTAGACCATGACAAGATTTCTGAGACCTAGAAATGTCAGTGATGCTGAATGTTCTTGGACATCTATCTAAGATCCAGACTGCCCCTGGATTAAGTGATGCTCTGGTCAGTTTGTCAGAGTGATGAATATTGAACTGGTGGCTGAGGAGACCCTAGTTTCTCCTAGACCAAGGTGAACAAAAAGTAACTCTTGAGATACCACGTTCTTCCATTATTTAACTGCACCTCTTTCCCCTTTCTACTTAAGCCAGTTAGAGGGGTGAGGAAGCAGGGAGTAATACTGCAGAAGGAGAATGAGATGGAGACCAAATTTGGAATATATTTCCATTCTTTTCATTTATGATGGTACGTTGCAGACAGATCTTCATTTTTTTGAAGCAAAGATTTCACACAATTTCTGGCTGGTTAAAGAACCTTTAAAGAGTGTTTCTTTTGGGAAGATGAGTACCAGGCCCAAAGATTTGTGTAGATGATTGTATTACTTGAAGCAGTTGGTTTCTTAACCAACAAATTGATGCTGTTAATGTACTAGTCACCTTGACCCAGTGTAGCTGCTCAGAAAAAGTGATGCTCTTGCTATGCCAGAGTAAAGAATTGGCCATTATGAAACCGTATCAAGGGGATCTGCAAAAGCTACATAAGCACATCTTTTGGGGAGAAATCTCCCTTAGGTAATAAAGTTGCTTTCTTAAGCGAGGCAGAATAACTAGGATGTTTACAGTCCTTCTCAGCCCCTCACCAGGTGGTGCTACTCCAATATCACAACCAATTCAAGATGTAACATACTTTGTGGAAGCAAGTACCCTCTTGGAAACAGCCTTTCATCAGGTGTGGTATGGCCTAGATGCTGCAGAATTTGAAAAGTTCCTTTGATGTGTGTGGGATAAGCTGAGTCATTAGGGCTGTATCTGTTGAGCTCAGTTACTGGTCTTCCGGGAACATGTTAGGAATTTAAAATGGGTGGGAAAGTCCGTATATAACATAAATTGAAATTTTAGCCCTAAAATAAAATGGAAAGCGCTGTAAAAGACCAGGGTTTTTTTTTTTCATGTTTTTTTTCCTTTATACTGTGCTGCTAACATTCATTTCTCTTGCCGCCCCATTAGTTTTATGTTCGCTGGACACAGCCCTGGGTTGGAATAGCTCAAATTACTGCTAAATTACTAGTTACACACGATAGCATTTTCTTTTACAGAACTTTTGTTGAGTTGGGATTATCCTTCTACAAGCTGAGCAAACTGAATTTGTGTACCTTCTTACTTTGTAGGACATTTTTATCTTTACTCTCAGCGTGAAAATAAAACATTAAAAAAAGAAAATCAAAGACTACCAGATAATTTCCTGCTGGAAGCAGTCTTTTTAATTAAACAAGGCTCACAGCAACTTGAAAATAATGAAAATCCACCTGGCCATATCGTTCTTATCAGATTTTAATTTTTACACCATAGTTAAAGTTTGGAAATCTTGCTGTCTGTGCATGTAATCAAAGAGATGGTTTCATCTGAGAAGATGTGATAGGTCTGTAAGATGTATATGGCCATAGCAGGCTACTGGTGCTGCTTCTGGAACTTTTCTGGTTGATGTGAGAAGTTCCAAAGTGTCTGAGGTCGCTGGTGCTAGTGGGTGAGGTACCCTGAGGCACAGGCTGGCCGGTGGCACCGAGCATTCCTTCTGGTGCTGGTGTTGCACCCCACCCTCACCTTTGTTATCCATTGAGGGGGGAAAAAAAAAATGTAAAAATCATTGTTTTGATTGCAACGTGTGTCAGGGCATAGCAGAGGTGCTCTCAGGGAGGGGCGCAGGCCCAGGGCACCCCAGCCTGAGGTGTGGGGACGGGGCTGGCAGTGCTAGGGCCCCCAGGGTCCCAACTGCCCCACAGGGCTGCGGGGACATGGTGGGCCTCTGTACTCTCCTTCTGCTCTCCTTTCCTTGGTGTGTACTCCTCGCTGTAGTGGCAGGTGTTGCTTTTGAGTCAGAAGAGGGTTAATATAGAGACAATTAGCAGATCGTTATTCACGTAATAGGAAGTGAAACAAAAGGATGGCTTTTCTTCTGGCACTGCACAGCGCTTGCTGCGGTGGCTATCCTTTCCCCCTGTATTTTACCTCATGGAGCAAGATGTGAGCGCAAGATGTGGGTCCAACCTAAACAGTCAAAATTTTTTGGCTACTGTTGGAAGTCCTGCATGGGGTCATATGTGTCTGCAGCCATTGTAGATCATAGAATCATAGAATTATTAAGGTTGGAAAAGACCTCTGAGATCATCTAGTCCAACCATCAACCCAAAACACCATGTCTACTAAACCATGTCCTGGAGTGCCACATCCACATGTTTTTTGAACACCTCCAGGGATGGTGACTCCCCCCCCTCCCTGGGCAGCCTGTTCCATGTAGCAGGTAGCAGAGAGGCATGGGCAATGCAGCTCATGGGCCAAAGGCAGTAACAAGTTTCATAGTACAAGTGAATCCCTCGGTGTTTTTAAGAGAAAAATTCAGCGAAGAGTTTCCAGTTTGATGGGTTCCTCTACAGTTCAGCAAGGACACGGCTACACTGAATTTAATGATGACTAGACTATATTTAATGAAAGGTGACTTCAATCATTTTCCTTCAGCTGAAATGCTTCCCGTTCTCTTGGTAAATACTGGACTTCACTTTTGACATATCCCGGACTCCCCATAGTTACAGTCGGCAATTAAATACGGTCTCTAATTTTATACAGAAAATTACAATTTTAAAGTTTTGAAGATTGAGTTTAAAAAACATTAAACTGTACATCCAACCAATCAGTAAGAACTCTAGAGTTTTGTTTTTCTTTATCAACCAGGCTTCAGGATAGAGTTTTTGTGCTGCTGGCCAAGGGAAGTCGTTTATTGCAGAGAGTAGCATAATGCTAACAATAGATGGTGGCAATATTAAAATGTCAATGTAGTAAATTGAAATGACTGGCAAGTAAACATCTTTATTCTAAGCAGTGCTATGTGTAGTATCTAGTTTTATTTTTTAGTGTAGATGAATGCAGGGAGACACTCATTAACCTTCAGTTAGTGGTCATATTTAACAACTTAGTATTTTCTAAGGAAATTTGCAATCTTAGCTTCTAAAGCCAAAGGGAGATTAGAAATTGATTCAATACTAATCTTTTTTAAAAATAAATACAAGGAAACAATAAAAAAAAAGAAAATCAGAATCATTTATTCTGAGAAAAAAATATTATTTCTGTTCCTCAAGTTAGCACCCCCTGGTAAGAAGACAAGATCAGGGTATTTATTATTTAATTTTATTTGATTTTCAATTTATTTTCGGTTTTTGACTTTTTTTTTGTTTGTGCAATTCAGTTACTTTTCCCTCTTCTCTGGTCCTTTTGTTTTCTGATTTTCCATCATCCCTTCATGCGGGCAGTGAAGGTTCAAAGAAGCAACAGGCAACTTACCTGGGATTCGTGTGCCAACAGCCACAGCAGCCTCCTCACCTACCACCATTATAATACCTACCACCCTGACCATTGCAGGATGCCAGCCTTGAAATTCCAGAAAACGCCTCCTCAAAAAAGCCTTCGTAATGTTCCACACTTTTTCCTGCTGACATATTCTCTTCTTCTTCCTCCTCCTCCCTACCCTCTTCTTTCACTCATACTTTTCCCATTTCAGGCACTGAAACCTTTTCAGTTTTATGGATGCTACACTTTTTCATAGCCATGCCAAGGTTATTTCTGACATTTTACGCCTTTTCCTTTCTGTAACAAGGCAACCTTTGTAGACAGGAAAAGGCTTGAAAATTCTCAATGAACCAGCCCTTCAGCTGTATGAGTAAACCATTAGTTTTGAGTAGTGTATATAATGCACGATCTTTGAATGCAAAGCATTGCTTACAAATCTTTTGTCAGAAATTACCTACTACAAAAAGGCATTTCTAAAATCAGTGTATCTAGACATATTGATCTGCATTGGTTCATGGATATGTGTTGAAAAATTTAATTTAACGTGCTTCACCTAAAATAAGTTGTATACTATGAAAGTACTTTTTGTATCTACAGTATCTTTATTAGCTTCCAGCAGGTATTTTTCATGAAATGCTGACTTTACTTTTGCCTAGGGTCACCTATGTGGTTTAATGTCTTTGTTATTGGAAATGCACAAACCACTCCTGTGCATCATACACATTGTTTTATTCATTGATGAGTTACAGGCATGTGTTGCACTCTTCCATGAAGACTGAGTGCTCTATGCCAAGTGTTTGATTTCTTACAGCAGCTTTGGTGTCTTCATCCTTCTCTCCTACCTCCATGAGTGCATACAGCCTGAGTTCCCTGAACATGGGGACCTTACCTCGCAGCCTCTACTCCACCAGCCCACGTGGGACAATGATGAGGCGGAGGATGAAAAAGAAGGACTTCAAAAGCTCCTGTAGGTGGTAACAGCATTTGCTCCAAATGTGCAGTGAATGGGTGGAGGAGGGGGAAGATACAGAAAAAAGGTACAAAGTACCTTAATTAATATGCATATACTAGGCAAAAGAGAGAACAATCGCAGTTTCTGCTAGATGGAGGGAAACATCAGCGTAAAAATGTTTGTCCAATGCTAAAATGAGATGAGTAGAGGCCATGCAGCTTAACTATTTCATCTGAAATACATAAAGCAATATTTTCTTCAGACAGTTCTGGAAGAGTTTGTTATACCGTTACTGAAGTAATTTTCAAACTCCTTTTTCAACTCTTCTCGTTTCCATCAGGGAATAGAATTCATAGCTGAATAGTCAAAAACAGATTGCTGGTAAGCTCAACCAACTATCACATTACAGAAGGAGAAGAGACTGCCACATTACCTCCTAGGTAGTTTTAATGTTTACATCTACACCATAACCTGTACAGCCATTTTTTTATGAGGAAGAGCGACAAATAACAGTGAAGACTAAATAGCCTTGTTTCTGACCACTCTCTGGGATTCAAAGCATGGATTTCCCATGAGTCGGTAATTTCCCAAGCCAGGGTGGATGTATTTCAAGCTGTTCCACTTTGCATATTGCTAAGTATTCACTGGGCTGCGAGTACTTAAGGAGGGAGTATGGCTGTACCAGCCGTTGTTTCCCAGACTCCATGTGAGCACCGCCTCTCCTTTTGGCTTGTCCATCTGCATGTGATCCTCAGCAGCTCAGTTCCTCCAAAGGAGGGGAGTGAGAACTGCTCTGTAAATCATCTGCTCCGTCTAATAATGCTCACAGGTCCGCTCTGGAAAAACGGAGCTGCTGCACGTTACAGGACTGCTGCCCTGTATTAAAGATTTCCCATGGTCATAGCAAACTCAGAGCAAACCAGCAGCCTCCAACAAAGGCCAGTCACTATGGAGTTGTGAGGAAACGTTTAAGAGACGCACTGAGGTTTTGCTTTCTTGCAGTTTTTTGTTGCTTGCTTGTTCTTATTTCTTTTGTAAAGCAAATATTTTTACATAACATTTGCCTGTAAGTACATTTTTCATTTTGAATCTGATCAGCCATTTTTCACAACTCATCTGTTGACACATTAACTTCTAATGCATTCTTTTGGGTCACAGGGAGATAGTGTGTCCATCCGTGCTGTGGTATCAATAGGGGTACGGCTGTTACATGTCTTCATGTGCACATGAGATACAGTACTAATGTTACACTAATCCTAATTGACTTGAATAGGAAAATAATGCTGGATGCAAAAAATAGTTCTTTGATTGTGCTCTATTATAACTGTTCCATCCAACAAAGGACTGTTAATCCTGAAAGTTAATCCTATTATGGATCTTGGAGACAGCTGTTACTTGTGTTACTATATTTTTTAGATACTTTTCCTTCAAGGAAGCCTTGCCCTGCAATTTGCTATCCTGCAAAGGCTCAAAACGAGGCCAGTGGCATTAGATTTAAGTGGGACAGTCACATAAGCACTGCAGCCCACCTGGAAGATTCTTCAAGTCAGAAGGCGCTGGGGATGACAGGCTGCTATGATTAAACAAATCTCTAGCTAGGAGGAATTAGGATGAGGCTTTGTTGTGGGGTACTTTATTATGCGTTTGCATTGTGTGGTCTGATGATAGAGCATTGCAAAATATGTGGAACTGGCCCCATCACTGAGTGAGTCTGTGCCTCTCTACGAGCAGTGACTACATCAGCAACTCTGAATCAGAGCTGGCTTTGGAGGAATTGGCTGGCCAGCTGGGCTTGCTTGCCCTTTCTGTGAGTTTGCCTTTCAGCCCATGCAGAATTCCTTACTCCTGTTGCTAGACTTATACCCATACTTGTGACTGCAGTAACAGCCAACGTAAGAGACCCACACTGGGCTGAATGTGACCATGATAGAGAATGACTGGTCCTGTACCCTTCCGCCATCCATCAGCAGGACTTGGAAAACCTTGCCCCTCTCCCTTTGTGGGAGACTCTTGAGAACCAGGTAGCATTAACTGCTGTCCTTTTCATAGAAAAGGAACAGCACGCTCTCTTAATTTTAGTGGGATTTTTTTTTCTTTAATCCAATTGGATCGTTTGAGGGTTTTATTAATGTAACTTTTAATAAGTCTTTAGGATGTCATTTGGGAAGAAAAGGAAGTATTGGTGAAGGGTGCTATAAAGTTTACATTGCCAATTATTTAGGAAAACCTGCATAACTTAATGTGATCATGCCCAAATTCATGATGATGAATTGTGATGGTACAGGGGGTTACAAGACTTTTACGGCCATGATTTTACAATCATTGCATTAGTTACACAGATCTTTCCAAACATGTGCCTGTAAAAATTGAAGGCATGCCCTGCTGTCATGTGCTTTAGTTATGCCGCTTGTTTTCAATTTTTATTCTTCCTCTGCTTTTTTTGTTTTTGAAGATTGGTATTCACTGTGGAAACACTTAGATTATTATTTGGTTAAAGTTTAAATCCTGAAGTATTTTGTAATAGGTCAATATTATTATTTGAAAGTGAGACCATTTTATACCAACTTACATGATGGTTACTAGGGCTGCATATCTGGTAGAAATTAGAGAGGGTCTCAGATGTGCATGGGTGCTATTTTCTCAGCACATGCAAGTTAGCCACTACCAGGAGAAATAGTGAAAGTTCTGCAACTTCTCAAGGGGTCAGAGTGGGAGACTGCAGGCATAATAATCCATATATGTGCCTTTAAATACATCTTGCTCTGCTTCTCGTATTGCTGCAGGAATAAAAGTAACATGTACGTAATCTTCAAATTCAGTATTATTATTTACAAAACTACAGAGCATATAGTAAACAATCCCCCAGGACTGTTGCTAAGAGTTGGATGAAAACTATACAAGTATGCTAAAATGTAGCCCTAGTAGTAGCAACCAGGGTTCACTGGAACCACATATACATCCATGCCCCCTTTTTAAATCAGTAAGACTGCTTCCTGGACTTTAAAAATTTGAATCCATCAAGCAGCCAAAAAAAAATGGCAGTGTTTCTTGCTGCAGTTATTGTTGGGTTACAATCCCCAACATGCTCTCAGTCGTAGTTTTGGGTACCTGTGGCATTTTATAGAGGCTTAGCAGATAGCTAAGGGTATTTGGAAAGGGTATTTTCATCTCTGCTTTTTTTGTTCCTGTTTCTGTTTTGTTTTCTTTGGGAGTGGGAGGAGTTCCTGATTGTCATTTTTAAGTGTCCACATCATCAAAATATTTATCAGGGTCCGTTCTAAATCCCACAATAATAATTTAATTTCCCAGTGTGAATTAAAACCTTAGCTGTCCTAAAAGTTGAAATAAATATTGTAAGACCTTTAGGTTCCTGGTAGGGTATTAGAAAAAGAGAAAGTTACAGAGTCATCTAAACGCCTGCTGCAGAGGAGGAATGGACACATAAGTGATGGGAAACAGAGACACAGCTAGCAAGTAGTTGTTGTGTGACCTTAAAAGAAAGGGAGGATGGAACTTCCCTGAGCTTGGATGCCCTAAATGTAGAGATTTCTGGAAGGTGCATTAGGGGATCTGCTATTATATTAACTCTGAATTTATCTGATTTAGTCATATTATAGCCTTTGCAGTGCTGAGGGCTGGAGAAACCACATGTGGTAAATGCTAAAGCTGGTGGCCATTTCTAAGAACAGATTATTAGTATTTGCATTTGGGTATGAGCATGTCTTACTCAATGCAGATAAAAGAAACAGTAAAAAGGAAGCTATTGAATAAGTGAAATAATACGCAATTCTTACAAAGGAAAATGAAAACAAGATATGAATGAGAATTCATAGTGATTTAGAAAAGACAGTTTCAGAGTTGAAAGGAGCTTTGCTGAGAGAAAACAGAAACTCATGAGTTTTTTGGCAAGTGAAACTTTTGCAACAGAATTGTCACTGCCAACTGTGCCATGTTGATCAGATTTTATACCTTTTCAGAGCAAAAGTCTAATGCTTGTAGCCCCATTGTGCAGGAAATACTTATACAGTCTCTGACAACTTTGTACAGCTGTGCTAATACCACCTATAATATAAAAAAAAGGAAATAATTTTTTTCCACATCTAAAAAAAAAAAATCCACACTTAAACATTCCCTCAAATAAACCATGAACTAAACTATCCCTCAGATAAACCTTGAATTTTTATCTAATTCTTAGTAGCTACTGCAGGCAGAAATGGGTCTTGATGGAAATTATAGGTGGAGAGGTAATAGCATGGAATTATAACATGAAAACATACAGAATCGTCGACATTGGAGGATTATCATTACAATACCATGCCATTACTATGCTGGTCTGAACAGGAATTGAAAAACTCTAGCTTTCTGTGTATGACATAATGAAAGACAGTAGTCTGTCACCAAGGGGAATTCGAACGATGATACAATAGACATGTAGGCAGAGATCAGAGAACCAAAGGTGTAGTCTCCGTCTTTCATAGGTAATTGCATTGAATCTCAGTGTTGTTTTTATCTTGATTTGTTCTGTAATGCAGCCTATTCAGAACAAGAGTGAGAACAGAGAGGGAGTAAATCAGGAGTACAGAAGTAGTTGCCTGTGTTTCTCACCGAAGCGTTCCCCAGTTCCTTTGAGAGACCCCAAAGAACTTTTTTTCTCACAATCTCTGGAGATACACTGGTTGCTAAAACAGAGGGGGTCGTTCAACTTACACTACCCTGACAAATCGCTGACATGTAGTAAACACGTACAAAAGGAAGGCATCCTTTTTTTTTTTTTTTTTTACAAGCAAGCCTGGGCCATGTGCTTTGTTGCTCACACCAATGCATTGCCATGAGATATCCTAAAGAGCTTGTTGGAATCAGCCTGGATAACAGCTGGGCTTGAGCCTCCAATTCCCTTAGCTCCTGTGAAACTTCTGCAAACCTTAGGTTCTCAAACCTAATGCAAACAGAATTCAAGGATGTTCTGAGATTTTTGGGGTGGGGGTGTCAAACATATTTATTTTACTTAGCTTGTACTGAGTAAAGTTCTTGTATAGTTCTTGTAAATTATCTTTTTGCATTGTAACATACAACCGGATGTTTTCTCTTCTTTTATATGTCATAACTGTTTATACATAATTTATAAACTTTAACTTAAATTGACTTTAAAAGAGTTGTTTCATTGACTAGGTTTGTTGTAAAAATCCATTTTCTCAAGAAATGAAAATTTCTGCTGTGTATGAATGTCTTTCCTCCTGCTCTGCTCTGTTTTATAGTGTCTTTAGCCTCTAGCACTGTTGGTTTGGCTGGGCAGGTCGTCCACACAGAAACCACAGAAGTAGTGCTGACAGCTGACCCCATGGTAGGGTTTGGGATACAGCTCCAGGGTAGCGTGTTTGCTACTGAGACCTTGTCTTCTCCACCTCTCATTTCCTATATTGAGTCTGACAGTCCGGCAGAAAGGTGAGGTTCTTTCAGTTGACTGCTAAGTACATTTTGGTGAGCATTCCTCGGGGTACTTTGGGCTTGTTGCTTTCGATTTGTGATAAATTGCAGGGTCTTGCTCAACGGAAGCATGGCAAGTAATAAACTGTCTGTTCTGACAATGATATTTTGTATGCTTGATCAGCTATAAGAAGAATGTCAAGCACCAGTGTTTTTATCATCCAGAGTCCTCCAGCAGGAGACTGGAAGCTATATTTATGCAAAAGGAAAAAAAAAAAATCAGAAACATTGCTGAGATCAAAATAGTAATAGTTCAGTGTGCCATGGGGGGAGACCATATCCAGCTCCGTTCAGTTTTGGTACAGAACCAAATCTTAGGGAGTACCAGAGTTTTGACTTACCAGTGATTTCGTTGCAGCATTTCAGTTGCGTTTTTATGCTTACGTATGCCTTTAATCGTGGCGTGAGAACAATAGTAGTTGCGCAGGCAAATACTAGCTGCCGCTGCAGAGCTACAAGACCTGTCGCCCAGAGCGAGAGGCGGAGGCGATGTCGCCGGGTGGGATGGAAGCATGAAGGCTCTGCCTCCCTGCCTGGGTCCCAGCACCTAGAGAGCACGACCCATGCCAGGCGTGCTTGACAGCGTCTTGGTGCAAAGGGGCAGCGGCAGCTCCTGTCCCTCTCTGTGCCTGCGTAGACTGTTGTGCTGCTGTGCCACACGTCTCCTTCAAGATTAGGTTGAATGTGTTTGATGTTGCTGATTCTGGTAACGTGGACATCTGATGATTGTTTTGTGTCATTGTGTACCAAGGTGTGGGGTGCTGCAAATAGGAGACAGAATAGTGGCAATAAACGGTATCCCGACGGAAGACAGCACATTTGATGAGGCCAATCAACTGCTCAGAGACTCCTCTATCACCAACAAGGTCACTTTGGAAATAGAATTTGATGTTGCAGGTATGAATGTACTGTTACTCTGTCTTGCAAGAAAAGTGAAGAAATAAATCCCAAGTACATTGCGAGTGTTAGGCATCCAAGGTGGAGACTTTCTTCTCACATATACACCATTCAGTTTTCAAGTGACCTATTTGAAACATATGTCTTTTCGTACAGCTTTCTCATTTCCCTTAGCCCTGCAGCGTGCTCCAGAACGCAAATAGAAATGACACGTCCTGTAGTAAGATCTGGTGACAGTCCCTCCTCTGAGTTATTTCGAGACATTTTTCTGCCCTGAGATAGAAATATTTTGCTGAGCAGAGACAAATGCTTTACAGGCCAGCTAATGAAATGTTTTCCTAGACAGAAAAGTATTATAAAAGGGTGGATAAACAGACAACTCTGAAAAGTTTCACTTGCAGTATCTCAAGCCAACAATCTAAGGAAAATAATAGAAATTGAATTAATAAAAGCCAGAAAAATCATGCTTAATGTTGCTGGTGAGTCTACTAACGGCTTTCCTTTCTTCTGTAATGTGTTTAAGCATACAGAATACACCTATAAAATCACAAATTGTGTAGATCAAACAAGTACACATTATGTATATGCACTGCCCCACTGTGTAAATAATAAAATCCTCTAAGACTTGTGTTCATCTGACAGTAGGTCCTTTGAAGTCATGACAATGTCAGATGCACTGTATTTTGCATAGTGTAGTTCTTGTTAATGGTATTATAAATCATGATGTCAAAAGCAGGCTAAAGGTTCCTAGAGTAGTTTTGTATAATCTTCTGGTATGCACGCATCTAGTATAATATTAAAAAAAAGCCAAAACAATATGTACATTCCTATACATAAGAAATGAAATATTAAAAAATAAGAAAACCGAATAATGAGAAAGTCATTTAAATGCACCTGAAGTCACATGTATTTCAGTCCCTGGAAATTGTTTGTGCTCCTCCCATTTGCTCCATGACAGCAGACTTGTACTCATGGTTAGACTCCTCTGCCACATGTATGTTTATCTGTTTCCATAGCTGTAATTTCAGTCTCTCCTTTTCAGGCCGAGGCCTGAACTTTTGCTAGCAGCGATGCCAAAAGTCAAGATTCAAATACAGTGCTGTGTGTTCAAGTGTTTTTTACCTCCGTCAGCTCCAGGTGCTTCTCCATTAGTGATGTTTTGATTCCTTTTCTTCCCAGTAGATGTAAAATCCATGGCAGTTACCTTAGCGGGCAATTAAAAATGTGTTAGACCTACAGCAACAAAGGCCTGAAATCCTTAAGACTTGATCTCCCGTCCTTTTAATTAAAAGTTATCTGCCAGCAGTAAAATGTTCACGTGTGCTTGCAGAACTTGCATACAAGCTAAAAACCTGCAGTCTCAGCTGGCTGCTGGCCCATGCAATCTCCATAAATTCAGTTAAACCTTAAAAAAAATTGAGTTACCGTGAAATTACCATTAGAGGTATAAATCATACTTCGTATGTCCTACTTCCTTCACTTCAGCACCCATGTTTCATCCATGGCTTGTGATGCTGCTGTGATTTCATCAACTTACACGTATAGTTCCATGCACTTGGAATTGTTGTGCCTTATAAATTATCTAACATTTTAAATATTTTTTTATAGAATCAGTTATACCAAGCAGTGGAACATTTCATGTAAAACTACCAAAGAAGCATAATGTGGAACTTGGCATCACCATAAGTTGTAAGTGAAAGTGATTATTTTTAAGACCACGTTTATGGGATAATCTGCAGACAGTCGGTCCTGTAGCTATAGACTCATGTTTGTTTCGGTATAAACTTCTTTTTCCTTCTTCTGGAAGGGGATGTTTAGCGGTGCTCTGTCTCTGACGAATACCATTCTGTAACAGATCTGTACTTGCCGTCTAGTAGTTCAAGAAGCCAGAGGTTTGCCAGGCCTAAAGCTTGACCTGTTCCTTCATGTGTAGCACATATTTAACTCCCATTAAAATTATTAAACAAAACAAAAAAAAAAAAAAGGAAAGAAAAAAGAATTCAAAAGAATTAGGTCCATGCAAAAGTATTTCCATAGCTGGGAAGTTTAAAGCAAAGTCAGTCATGGTCTCTCACAGGCTCTTGAACAGAACCCCACTGAACTGAAGCATTCTCACAGGTATGAGGATCCACATCCACACGTTATTTTCTGCTTCAGAACCCAGAGTCTGAAGATACATCCTCAATCTGTAAACCTAGTGGGCAGTCCTAAACATGCAGGTCACATAGCAAAATCCCCTTTCACTAGGGATTTCAGAGATTGCTAAAGAAGATACCAACGGTCTGCATTAGTCTAGGTCTCAAAAAGGATTTTTTACTGTTGTCTGAAATCAAAGTGTTTCTATACTTACTTATTTTGGAAGCAGACAGTAAACGCTGTGTTAGGACTGGATTTTTACCAGGTAAACTCCAGCCTACCGAGTTCAGCCCTTGATAGAGGGAAGAACAATCCATACCAAAGTTAATGGGCTTGTGTTTAATGTACTTAATGACAGTGCAGAATTTGATCTCACCAGAATTAACATTCCTTTACGGTTGTGGCCTTTCTTAGACTATTAGTCTTTCTTTGGAATTATTCATGTGTCCTGGGGGAAGATTGTGCTTTGACTTATATTCTCAGAGCTTTTACCAGCACAACGGAATAAGGTTAATAAAAAGTACAGCAAGGAACTCAGTGCTAAGGATTACATCTGAGGAACAAATAAGAGATACTGCAGGCCTGTTTGCTTGCGTTGCACACTTGAATGAGTAATTGTTAGACTCTGTAAGCTGTGATGTGATGCTTGAAGCAAAATCATAGGTCTACATGTATTTGTGCAAACGAAAATATTGAGAAATGAGAAAACCTGGAGAGAAGCTGGTCTATTTAAATGTTATTCTTAGAATTGGTAGTGGTTTGTAGGATTATTGTAAAAATACGGTCTTCCTAGTAATTTGATTTGTGCTGCTTTTTGGAATTCAGACATCTTGTATTTTTTTTTTTCTGTCTGTAGGAGTAAACTTTAAATGGAAAGTTAATGTTCTTGGGATTTAGTATTTAGCACTCCTCTTCCAAACTTTGCATACCTTCCTGACTTGGAACTTAATTCCAAAAGTTAGTATTTTATAAAATTAGTGCTTTATATAATCAGAGCAACACTGGGTTGGCCTTAGCTCTGCTCTTCTCAGTATACTGCAGTATTTTTAATATTTAAATTAAATTATCTGTTATGTATACTAATTCCATTTATTAATAGTATTTAATGCATACGAAATGTGTCTAGGATTAATTATTTGATTTTAAAGGTTTATATTAATAACTGAAAGTTTGTAAATTTGCTTGGTAGAAGTCTTGAATTGCTGAATTTCATGCTTGCTTTTCAGTACTTTGCTCTGTTCTACCTAATTAACTCCTAAGTGAGGCAGTGTGATTTGAAGGATATAAGTGGTTTGTATTCATTTTGTCACATTTTTATCAGGGCACTTTACCACATTAGTGTGCCTTTTATTACTGATACTGTCAGAAAGCTGTATGATTTCTTTTAAAAAACAAATCCTAAGGGAAACTCGGTGGAGTTGGTATAACCAGGCTTGAACAGGGGATGATAGAGGACATCAGGTTTATTCACTTTTGGGCTTGATCTGTTTAAGTGCTAGAGACCTGTTTCATCCTCTCTCTTCTCAAGATAGTGCGGTTAATGGTGAGTGAGAAAGTGCAGTCTGTATAAAAACATTACAGAGAAACACCTGTCTTGCTTTACATATCCCCAGTTTAGTCTGGGATTTGGATGAGAAAGTCGGGAAATGACCTGACCTGACAGGCAAGACAGACATTTTTTGTCAGCAGGGAAATGTAAGCCTCACCTCGGCTTGGCACCTGAACATACGCCTGTTTTTAAGTCCAAGAGTTCTTCTAAGTCTGCTGTTAGGAGGCAGACGTCTTGGAAGAGGAATTTATTTCTCTTTCTTTTATGTTGTTTTCCTTGGTAATAAACACCAAGTGTGCCTGCATGGAGTTACAGCCAGGTACTTGAAGGCATATCTGAGGTGACACACAACACGAAAGACAGTTGAGCTAATTAATTCATGGTCTTTGAAAAACATGACATGTAATAGGGGAAGAGACTAAGCTTCTCTTAGTTTCAGATTTATTAATGCAAGGAAAAAAGCAAAAGAAAAAAAAATTCTGAATCCCTTTAGATAGCAGGAACCCCTAGAAAGTAAGATGAACCCCTAGAAAGTAAGACAGAAGAAAGTTTCATGAGCATCATTGTTAATGTTAGTCCAGGGCACTGAGTTTTGGATAGTGCATGTCGGTTACCTCGCAGTATACTGGCCTTGCCCATTGCTGCCTTCACACACGTGCTGGATTTCTATCATCCTATCATCCTTCCCTTATCTCTGCAAAATCTGTGTAATCTTCCCATTACTTACGCTCAATAAAGACCTTACTTCATAGTTTGCAAATATAAGTGACTACATATTTCATGCTTCAGGTAGCATCTTTTTCACACCCAGTTACCTGGTTGGAGCATTCTTGTCTCAGTTCTTAAAATTACATCATACAAATAAAGCATGACACAGTAGTGTCTATGTGTGTGTGATTATGTTTTTATAACAGAACCATTCCCTCGAAGAAAGATGGCTGTCAGGTAGATCTAGTAGTGTTCAAATCTGTTTCAATTTATTTGCCAGTTGCATTGATTTTAGACCATGTAATGGAATATAGATTTTTTTTTTTTAAAGATAATTTTTTTTGCCACTGGCTACTTTATCATAGACTAATATTTTTTAAATACATTGAATGATGTCTGAGAAAATTACTTGCTAGTACAGTCTGGTAATTGTAGTTAACAGCTTTTTTTTTTCCCCTTTCTTTCTTTCTTTCTTAAGATTCTGATATCCTTACTGGTAATGAACTGCAGCACCTTGCTTCATAAATAATCTCTCTGAAGCTAATGGGACTACTCAAGGAATAACAAGCTGCAAAGCTAGTCAGAATATCAGAATCTCACCCAAACTATCATGAGTTTTTCTAAGTCATTTTGACCAACAGCTATACTATAGTCTGCTTTATTACTTTTGTATTTCATCAGAAACAAGCCATGTAAGTATCTACAGATATTTAGCATTGGCTATGAGAATTTACTTTCTAAAGCATGTTTCTGTATATTTTGGGACTGCACTTCGCAAATTCAACTTAATTTTGCAATGTTACAAGTAAATATTTTCAAGACAAGGCCTGAAGAATCGGCAGGTTTCTCAGCTGCTCCACATGAACCAATACTTACAGAACAAAAGAGCTACACCAGTCCAATTTTAGAAAGCTCTTTCATCTATTTAGTAATCACACTATTTTAAAAAGGTCTAGTAACTGTTAGCCAGTATTGTGGATAAGTGGACTGACTTTGTATAAAAAGTATTCTTCCATCCCATGAGCATTTTCCTCTGCTTGTTCAGTTTGTTCAGTGTTTGGTCAAACTCTAAAACTGGAAGCCAGGCTGAGACTAGTAAGTGAGTTTTGGCTGGGTGGTAGATGAGATGTCCACCCCAAAATCTGTTTAAGTCACATTGGTTTTTTTCCTTTGGGTTAGCAGTGAAATAAGAGACGAGGGTTGTTTGAGGGGGCTTTTTAACCTAATGGAAGAGCTGATGTACAAAATTGACAACACTTCACTGAACTTGCTTTCAGATGGTGGGGGATAGACAGGGGAGGTGCGTCTTTACTAGTAGAAGTAGGGTAGAGGCCTGGGATGGGGACCTAGGATCATAGAGTAATTTAAAGAGAGAATAAACAACTTGCTAAAGATCAGCCTTCCAGCTGCAATACTAAATTTAATATCTGTACAACTTGACGTGCTCTTCAGTCCACTTGTAGTTCATCATACAGACTGTGTAAGGTCTCTACAAAAGCTCAACAGTAGGTAGACTAACAGCTGGACCAGGGAGGAGAGAAGATGAAATCTTCAGTGGACAAGCAGAATAGGTACAAGGAGAGAAAATGAGTGGAGAGCTGTAACAAGGAGACAGCAGACATGGGGACAGGCTGAGATGTGATAGGGGTAGGGGAAGCTGAGACTTGAGCAAGACTGGACATGGGTGAGTGGTAAGGTGCTTTGGTTTTAATTGCTTCTTAAAAACAAAAATAATTCTGAAATGAAACATAAAAATGGAGACTTAAGGCTGTACAGTGTCAGTTCAAATTTGCGTTAATTCATGAGGATGTCTTTTTTAATTAAGTGATCAAATACTACTTTCTCACTGGGACTCTTGCTTCTCTGCTCTCTGGGGAGAGGTGAAACAGTGGTGTGTATCAAAGGGGATGGAATCTGAATAAAGAATGAGGTGGAAGATTGCAGAAAGCAAAAGGAGGTGATCTCATGGTCAAGATGGTTTAATGTTACCATGGAGAAATAAGGGCTTTTTTCCTTTTCCCTGCAATAGAGTTGTGCTGAGATGAGTCATTTCATGGGGCTTGGGGCGAGAGAGATTTTCCACAGGTGGCTGCTTGATTTTCTGTGGAAACTGTTGAGATCCTGGGGTAACACTTGCAGAAATGCTGAGCATCTGTAGCTGTTGCTGAAAATGCCAGTAGTTGTGCTTTGAACGTAGAAGCTGTTGTATACTACAAACTATTGTGAGAAATAAAGGCATGGCTATCTCAAATTGCTGGCTGAAAATTCTCATACTTTGACCTAAATGCTCCTGTTTCCTTTCCTTATCTGTAAAATCAGGATGATAGTACTCGATCTTCTTGCTGGGGACAGCATCTGTTTGCTTGTGCTTGGGAGGCAGTCTTAGACTGTGGTGATGTGCAGTACAAAAATTCAGGAGGAAATTAATGGTTTTCTCTCTGCAACACAACTTGAATAGTTTGTAGTATGTCTGTCATGAGCATTGAACAAGAATAAAACAAAGTGTGGTATAGCTGCTTATTAAGAACTTGTCTGCGTGGAGGGATTCCTTTCACACCGAGCTGTGTTTGCTGCCTACAAAAATGCTTTCATCCACCAGACACGATTAATAGCCTGGGATAACTCACAAAATACCGCTGGTTCACACTTACTCAGTTTGAAACTGTAATAACTTTGTGTCCACATGTGTTCTGTGGCTTCGTAATTTGAGCTGTGGTCTTTCCCCCGTTTTCTTTCCTTCTCTCTTCTTTTTGGAACAATAATGGACTGTTTTCTGTAGTACTGATAATTTTTATAAAACAGTTTCATAAAAAGGATCTCAATATTCAAATCTCAAACTGCAGACATTGTACAATGGGTGTCATATAACCTCAGAGATTTATAAGGCAACCCAGAGGGTAAAACACAGAATTAAAAAGAAAAAGTTCACCAAAGTGATACTTCAATGTTTTAACAAGATACTAATTGGTGGAACAAACCCAAAGAATTCAAGTAAATCATGGACCTGTCATGTAAGATATAGTTGACCCATGGCATGAAAGCATGAGAAACAAGCTATGAAAATTACACATCTTGAAAAAAGTTAATTGCTGTTCCCTAAATTGCAACATAGGCATTTTCTGAAAGTGTGCCATTTTAGACAAGTTTCTAAAAATTCATGAAAGTCCTTGTACGACTGTCTTCTGGACTTTCAAGACAGTGCATTTGAAATATGGCTATTTAGCAGTTCTTCAGCAGTTCCTCTGGACATTCAAAGGTTTTCTCGGCCAGGGCAGCCAAGGTTAACAAGATCTGTTAGAATATTGTGTTGGAAATGTCATTATTAATACACCTTGTGGTTGCTGTAGGGGAAGATCTGTCATTTTCCATCAAAGAGAAAATAATGAGCTGCTAAAGTAACGGACATCAGTATTTTGTAGGTGGTCCTCCAATATGTGTAGCTTTTTGACTGATTGTCAGGCATTGGAGCCTAATAGAAAAGTACCTTCTGTGAATGAATGCGGAGGCCTCAGTACACAGAGCAGAAATGGCTTGGGGCAATTGAAGAGCCTGACATGCATAAAAACCATCAGCGCTTTCAGGAGAACCGAGAGCATTATACCATGTGGCAATATTTTAATATGAGCACGCTCTTTGTTAACAATAGTCCCAAAAAGTCAGTCTGCATTCACCACGTGGACTACCTCCTGGCCAGGGCAGCTGTAGGTGGTATACTTCCTGATGGCAGAAGCAGGTGCCACACCGTTGTCTAAAAACATGTCTTTTGTCACCCTCAAGTTCTGAGCCCACTACTTACTGTATCTGATCTTCAGTAGTACAGTCTTCTGTCAGCAAATGGATGAACCCTCCAAAACAATGCATTCAATGAAGCTGCTCCAAGAACCAGACCTCTGGAAGCAGTCAGTAATCATCGTCTTCTTCCTCTGCGGTAGTTAACTGCTTCCTATGCAACCAAAAGTCAGGCAAAATTGCTAAGCAAATTTCCTGGCCGAGGGAAACTTGTCAAATCCTTTTGCACAAGTCAGTAAAGAATTGCAATGACTGGCATTGTAGAGCCAGTCCTTTTAAACTGACGGTTAAGCATGTCCTTTTAACCATGGTGGACAGAGAGAAAATTGAAAGTTATGTCAGATACCTCCAAGAATAGATGAGTTAGGTGTGCAAGGAGAGGGCTGGTGGGGGGTTTGCTAATTTGACCATTGCTGGAATTGCAGGGCTTCTAGTAGGTATCCTCAGTACAAAGTGGGGAAAAGTCCACAGTGCTTAAGGCCCAGCAGCAGTATGGAGGAGCAAGGTTAGTCATCAGAAGAGGCACATGTTTACTTCAGCAGAGGCACAGTGAAGCAAGCATCTGTGTGATGCAAGCTACATCTCTGCAGATGTGATAACTGTGTACCAGCTCAATGGTATGCGTGGCCACTATCCACAGCATCTCATTTATTGTGAAGTAGATTCCTCCTTCTCACCCAGGAAGCGTTATCTTCATACCTCTGCCTTAAGCACTGAACAAGACAGGAGTGGATGTAATGAATGTGGGCTAGACCACTCTAGATATTTTGCCAGAGCAGCTCTGTTGGTCAGGGATATAATAAAACATGATTTATGACTGACAGAAATATTCTGGCAAAAGATCAACATTAGTAGTTGTGCTGAAAGGTTCTACTAACAGAAAGTCCTCCTTATGTGTTGTAGCTACACAGCATTTTGTGATAGATCACTGGAGCTGTACTGTGGTATCTTCTCACTGTTCAGTCCTGGCCTAACCCAGAATTCAGACATACCAGTTAAATTCACTTTGCACCAGTGACCTTTATTCTGGCATTCTCAAATTTTTGAGAAGTAAAGTATGCAGTCTTACTAATGTGCTGCTGCTGTTTGTTTGTATTCATGTACATACAATTTAGAGAAAGGAGAGAAATATAATACAGCTAAATAACGTGTGTGAAATATTGGTTTGTGGATACAATTAGCCCATCTGCCTGTCTAGAAATAAAAAACAGATACTTGTATGTATTCTTTATTACAGCTCCATCCAGTAGAAAACCAGGAGACCCTCTGGTTATTTCTGATATCAAGAAAGGAAGTGTTGCTCACAGGTAAGACATTCAAGCTTCCAGTAAATAATCTGTTTCCATTGTGTAGCCAGCCAGACTTAAGTTAAACAGAGGGAGCTTGTAAGAGACTTGTGCTTTTCTTTTGTGAACAGCAGTTACAAATGAAATGTACAGCGTATTAAGAAATAATTGTTTCCAAAAATCCATCTCATTTCTGTAATAATGTTCATACCTTCTAAGATACCTTGCTTTAATGTCACTAGAATTTCATGTAAGCTTGTTTGCTTGTTCACAGAACTGGGACGCTTGAACTGGGTGATAAGTTGCTTGCAATAGATAACATTCGACTTGACAATTGCTCAATGGAAGATGCCGTTCAGATCCTTCAGCACTGTGAGGACCTTGTAAAGTTAAAGATCCGCAAAGATGAAGATAATTCCGGTATTAGCAATGAGCCTATTGCAGATTCTTACGTATTTTCAGGATTTTTAGAACCTAGGGTTATTTTTTTGCATTTAAATTTTAGTGAAATGTTTTTTCTAAACGTGGCTGATTTATGATAATGGTAATCAGAAAGTGTCACACTAAAAAGAATGTTAACAATATGTAAAGTTTTGAATTTTCTCAGTGGCTATACTGCCAGCAGGAGCTGCACTGCAAAATGAGGTCTTTAGTTTTCTGGAAAGGCAATTTCCCCTCAGGTACAGCCATATACGGGTTGGTCTTTCTCTTATCAGTGTATTGAGATTTTCTCTGCTTTTAAGATTGGAATCGTGGTTAGCAAAGCGTGGATCCATAGGCCTCAGTTCTCTGGCAGAGTGGTGAAGTGCATGCTTTATCCATAAACTTACAAACTTGACTTCAGTATAACTGGTCACATGCTTGAAGGTAAGTAGTACTTTACAGCTGTGCTGGGTGGCTGGTGGAGGAGCCATGTCTGATCAGCCCGGTGGAAGTAATGGAGCTGCCATCATTTTGCACACCTACATCTATTAATATTCCTGGATCTTCCCCATTATGGATTCCATAAGAGCAGAATTTCTACCTAGAGATAATAAAGCGAGTTCTGCTCTGCATTCTATTGGCAAAAGAAGTTAGACAATTATAACTACCGTTACTACTGGGATTTATATTATGGCATTACACAATAACATGAACTGTAGATTCACTTCTCTTAAGCTCTATACAGTCTCACAGCAAAAAGGCACAGCCTGCCACACTTTATTATTTAAAATCAAGTGCAACTGTTGAAGTGGTGTTTAGAATTGCACTAGAATGCTCTTTTCCTTTAATTGCTTTTCAAAGCAAACAGAAAATACCTTTTCAGTATGATCAGTACAAAGCAAAGGCAGATGCGTTTAGCACCTTGTGCAAATTGGCTTTCAGAAGTAAATTTTGATCCAGCAAAGTGAATGGCCACTGGCTCAGCGATATTGTGGTTAGGTTCCTGCAGGTGGTGAGGTGGGATTTGCTACACATAGTTGGTCCATCTTGGACAGAGGCTGGCCAAACTCNGTTGACAATTGGACTAGATGATCTCAGAGGTCTTTTCTAACCATAATGATTCTATGATTCTATTCTATGAACGGGCCATGGGCTGTACATCCAAAGGGACATCTGACTGACAGTTGCTTTGCGAAACTGAGCAAACCGGGTATGTTATGAAAAGCAAACTGCAGCTATGCTTGGCAGAAGATTGACAGGAAAAATCCCGTAGAAGGAAGTTTGAGTTTTCTCCTGCACAGGAGGGAGTCTGCCTTTTAAGCATTCATGGCACCAAGGATCCCTCCTTTGCCTTCTTCCCCTCATTTGGAAGACTCCTTCTCATTACTAATCCTGCAGAGAAATTACCAACAGACCATAGAAGAGAGGCGTGAGTTAGAGCCATGTAGAAGAAGTAATAACTTCTCCCACGCTTTTAAACACTTGTGGGCTTGTCCTGTGTGTGTCATGTCATGCCCCCAGTCCCTCTCACCTTGTGGATTTCATCTTTTTCTAGGACAGCTTCCGTTTCCATTGAAGTTGGTACATGTTTTCACTGTCACTGAAATGTGGATTTCTCCACACTTGTAAAATAACATCTTTGCTCTCTTAGGGATTGCACACCATGGTAGCTGGTACAGATCTTAGTCTGAGTGGGATTCTTATTCCACACCTTCACACTGCTTATTTTACAGTTACATCATGTATCTTTATCACGATTCTCACACAACTACAGTGTCTTATCCAGGCATGATTGGTGTAACTAAACAGATTCAAATGTCAATGGACAGCAACTCAGAGACCTGCTAACAAAATTCTCTATACAAATGGTTCTTGTAACAGTTGATTAAGTGTAAAAGTGTAATTGAACGTATTTACAGGAGATTTCAGGTACTTTGAAATCTGAAATGAATGTCTCCTGAGATGCTAAAGAAAAAATATTCTAAAAAACAGCAGTAAAACAAAGGTGTACCAAAAAGCATACCTCAATTAAAAACATGATAGTTTGATTATATTTCCTCCCCAGATGGAGGTATGTTTTCAGCAGTTTTTCGCTTTTCTTTTTTTGCTGCCAGCTCCCCAACTTTAGGACAATTTTATCTCCTGATTAGCCTAATGGGCTACCACCCGTTTTTTGAATATCAGAGTTCTTTGCTTTCGTGGCAAAACCAGCCTTCATTGTGAATTCAGGCCACATGCATGCCATGTTCTTGGATAGCTCGCATTTCTGCTGCCTGGAGAGAACACTGCAGAGAACACTGTAGCCATCTGACGCTTGTTGCATTCTGACATTAATTTTCTTAACTAGGGCTAACCAGAAAACAGAAATAATGGACAGTCCCCAGTCACTCACTAAGATCTATAGACTTCCAACTCTCTTGTGGCAGGGCTGCTGTATGATTAATAACTTCTTATTCACATACTGTTGATAGCAGAGAAACATCAGTGTTGTGTCAACCCTTAGCAAATATGGGCTATTACATTTTCAGTTAGCTTGGTGGATTACTTTTCGTCCTTCAGTGGCGTCAGTGCCACACCTGTGTAAACGTTATCAGCATTGGATCCCAGAGGATTTGTTGTTGTTCCATGAATGCTCTAGCAAACAAGCAAGAGCTGCCACTCTTCTGCTGTGCAGCAGCAGCTAACGTGCTAGCCCACTGTACGCCGGCCAGAAGCTTCCAGTGGGGTCCTGGGAGTTGGGTGCTTCTGGAAAGAGCATGTCAGATAAAGCATAATTGATGTGAACTGAGCCAAAACACTGATGATAAGGCCCCACGTAGGAATACAAGGCCAACACTAGGCATGAAAATCCCAGTATTCTTTGCTGAATAAACACCACTAATTCTTCTCTCCTTTGATTCTGTATGTGTACCATTTTCTTTGTATGGATAGCAAGGGGGAAAAAAGAGGAAGTTGGAGTTTGGGGAAGCTAAGGACCTAAATTTTCTGCAAATTGGGAAGAAACAAAGTAGCTCCAAAGGTATTATATTAGTGTTTCTCCAGCTCTGCTTCAGTACCATGTTGAGCATTAGAAGAAACCAACTCTTTGAACATTTGCTAGCGATGCAGGTATCTTTTTTTCCTTTTAAAGTTTTTTCTATTTACAGGAACAGAAATGGGAACATTTGAATTTTCTAACTTGTCTCAGGTTTGTTCTAGTAACATTTACGGAACGTGCGTCCTAGACATTTTCCATACTAGGTGAGCCGTTTGAAATGTCATTACCCACAGATCTAGGAGAAGTTGCCCGCCAGGCCAGGCGTCGTGGCTGAATACCAATATCATAAGATGGGCAAGGGAGCATTTGTTATTTTGATCTGAGGAGAAATCTGATGTTTTGAATTTCAAAATGTCCCTTCACAATTCAAAGATACTACAGTTGATTGCTCTCCTGCTGTGATATTTTTTGATAATATGTAAAAAGCATGCACTGTATAAATACAGGAGCCTTTCTTGTTACTGCAACACCTGTTGGGTATTGCTTAAGGAAAATGCATTGTATTTAAGCTTACCCAGTAATTAATTCTTCTCCACTTCTGAAGATTGTTTGGTGAGATTAAAATTTCAAAATGATGCAAATGGCTTCATGCAATATAATGAAATAAAATCTAATGGAGTTGTTATTCAACCTACTTGATAATTCAGAATTCAGAAGCTATTTTTGATTCTGTTACAAAAGCTTAAAACTTGTCCATCAAAAACATGGGATATATTTCAGGTTCTCTTAGTAAGACAGCCACTCATCTTACTATGACTTTTGACTTTTCCCACAATTCTTTTAAGGAAGTTTTGTTTTAAAACTTTTGAAGTACCTTTTATTCTAAATACCTTCCATTCAGTTCAAGAAACAGATGAGTACCAGCATTTATACAATAACAGTAACTTGTCTTTTCTCTAATAAGGTGCACTTGTGGCAAAGAAGGCCAACAGCCTCCTGGGCTGCATCAGGCAGAGCATTGCCAGGAGGTTGAGGGAGGTGATCTTTCCCCTCTGGTCAGCACTGGTGAGACACACCAGGAGTGCTGGGTCCCGTCCCAGCCTCCCCAGTGCAAGAGAGACATGGACGTAGTGGATCAGGTCCAGCGAAGGCCACAAAGATGATGAAGGGACTGGAGCATCTCTCCTATGAGGAACAGCTGAGAGAGCTGGAACCATTCAGCCTGGAGTAGAGAAGGCTCGAGGGGATCTTATCAATGTATATAAGTATCTGAAGGGAGGCTGTAAAGCAGATGGAGCCAGGCTCTCTTCAGTGCTGCCCAGTGACAGAGGCAATGGACACAAACTGAAACACAGGAGATTCTTCCTGAACATGAGGACACACTTCTGTACTGTGAGAGTGACCGAGCACTGGCATAGGTTGCCCTGAGCTGCTTTTGGAGCCTCCATCCCTGGAGATATTCAAAAGCCACCTGGACATGGTCCTGGGCAACCTGATCCTGGTGGCCCTGCTTGGGCAGGGGGGTTGGACCAGGTGACCTCCAGAGGTCCGTTCCAACCTCAGCCATTCTGTCATTCTGTAACAAAATAGCCTGAAGTTATATTTTAATAGGAAAGAAGATACAAAGATTTTAAACAGAGTAAAATTTAGTCTTAATAGAATGAGGGGAGTTTTTCTATTGACTTCAATGTAATCAGGTTTTGGCAATAAAAAAGAAATTGCACAAGAGAGAATTTTTTTTCCCAGATAATCCAGTAGAATATGATTAAGAAGTGTATCCGAAATGTAATCCTTTGAAAATGTTGTTTGATTACCAGTCACTAGACTGAATATGCTATTTTTTTCATTCCCTCATTCTCAAAAAGAAACCAATTGCATCCCCTTGGCATTTATTGCAGATGAACAGGAGAGCTCTGGAGCAATTATTTATACTGTTGAGCTCAAGCGCTATGGTGGGCCTCTTGGAATTACAATCTCTGGTACTGAAGAGCCCTTTGATCCCATAATCATTTCCAGCCTTACAAAAGGAGGATTAGCTGAAAGGTAAATTGGAAAGCAAATTATTTTCAAGCATTCTTTTTGTCAAAATGAGAATTTATTTTGTTTATCTGAACATGTTAATTTTTATGGTTTAACAATTTATTTTTCTATAATTCTCCAAATCTGAGTTTATAATCTTTTTGCTGTTGTTTTTTGATCATGGCCAAGTTCAGGAGCATGAGCAATATCCTAACAGGATGTTCTTGCACATACTGTACAAGACAGAGCAGAGGATTGTGGTCGTTATTATAAGTCACCTAGGAAAGAATATTCAATCAAACTGCTCAGTTACAGGAACATTTTAGCAGCCTCTAAAAACTAATAGCCTTGTATAGTACAATAGATGAGGAAAGCACTTCATGTGTGTAAGTTTCTCTGAACTTACCGTATACCTACCTGCTGCTTATCATATGCACACACTGTGTCTGTATGTGCACTTACATACACCATAGCAAACATCATCCAAGGAGCAGAAATGCTCCTCGTGGTGCGTGATGGATAGAGAATAATGAAAATGCTAAGGTTTTCTATCGCCTGTTATTTCTAAGATAGGTAGAGTCATTGTCACTGGTACCTTTGGTGGCGGTTTCAGAGAAAACTTACAGCACACAAAACATGATATTGTGCACAGCCAGAACAAACAATGCATTTACCCACAGAGAATTTGTTTTCTTCTCTTGCTATGATCGGTCCTGAAAGCCACACTGGTAAAATAGCTGGTTACTTGCTCACACTGCCATTATCTGTTACGTTGTGAGACTTCTAGAAACTTGACTCATTTCAGAACTTACAGAGCTGTCTGAGACTGCTCTTTAAACAGGTGGGCTGCAATGAGTATCATCCATAGGTGATTAACTCAACTACCACAGTAACATAGAAATCCACATCTCCATGCCTCAGCTCTGCTATTGTCACTACAACAAAAGTGACTTGCTTTAAGCATTTCCAACAAAAGAATTACTCTGTAACACAGCTATAAAAGCAAAATGAAAGAAAGAAAAGGAGATAAGACTTTCATGCTCTAAATATGCAAAGAAATTGCTTTTATTGCTTTTGTTGCTTTTTATGCTTCTCGGTGTTTTACCTCTCTCTCTCATTGTAGGACTGGGGCAATTCACATAGGAGACAGAATCCTAGCAATAAATAGTAGCAGTCTGAAAGGAAAACCTTTGAGTGAAGCCATTCATTTATTACAGATGGCAGGAGAAACTGTCACCTTGAAAATCAAGAAGCAGACAGATGGTGAGTATGGCCAAGGGTAGCATCAGTGGTCTTTAATGCGTGCGTTGTTACAGATTAACAAGCATTTAGACCATCCCTGGAAAAACGTCATGTCAGTAGTAAATGGCATATTCTTGGAACTGCAGTAAAGCAATGACCACCACCCCCTTTTCTCTTTTTATAATCCTATTCAGCTACCAGTCCCAAGAAATTTTCTGTCCCTGTGGGTCACATAACTGAACTGAGCGATGCTGAAGATGAAACCTCTGCCGCACAGAAATCTGGCAAACTCTCAGACATCTATTCCGCTACAGTCCCAAGCGTTGACAGCGCAGTAGAGTCATGGGATGGCTCTGGTATTGATACCAGCTTTGGAAATCAAGGTACTATCAAGAATGCAATCGACATTTGAAGTAGAAATTCTTGCCTTCATGGTTGACCTTCTTTTGCCTTAAAGAGAACTTTGTACCAACTTTAAACCTTGTACTTTGTAATGTGCCGGTGTCCCATTATGACCACACACCTCGCCAGACAGCATGATTTCCTACACTTGGCTGGCCTCAGGTTCATTCTTTCATGACAATGTGATGTGTATGAAGCATTTATCAATACATTAACAGGTTTTTGTTAGCTTTACTGACATCTGAATAGCCCGGTCCATAGCTCATCCACAACTAAATGAGCTTATCCTTCAAACACAGATCAATGCAAAGCTCAGAACACACTGAAGATGTTCATGAATTTGATGCCCATATGCAGTAATTTGTAACTGACAACAGATTTATTACAAACTGCTGAAGGGAGAACATTAGGCATTGCTTATGATGTGTAAATCTTCTGCTTCTTCGTCATTCCTGCAGCATTAACATCTAACTTTCAGCCCTCAAAAACAATCATTCTATTCAAAGACATGATTTTCCTTAGTGCTAAATTTCCTACTTCTGATTGACTATTGGTTTATATAGGATTTTCAGATAATCTTATTGTAATTTGTAAGACACAGTTATTTAGGCAGTGAGGGATACAGACATCTTGTAGTATTCTAGATAACAAGAAAAATAACTTCCACATAGCTTCAGTGTTTTATTTAAAACTCTTTAAAATGTTTATTTCCGTAGTAAAGCAGGTATTTGGACAGGTAGATCCTTATCTCAAATAATTTTTTTCGTTCTGGTTGCACACATGCTTTCAATTTTATTTCTCTGTTTTTTTCTGTTGCTTTCCAGGAGCTCAGGGACAGCTGTTTTGTAGCCTCACGCAGTGAACTGAAACTGAGCTCTGCCCAGCAGATATCCCATGTAGACTGAAGTTCTGTGCTGATTACTTTTATTGCTATTCTCTAATGTGCCTGCTCAGTGACAGCACTGGCGGTTTCTTCTGGAAAGCAGAACGTTTCCTTTGAAACCAGCTGAGCTACTTGAGATAAAGAAGTAGCTGATGACACTACTAGTGGCCATTTTTTTCTGTTCTTTAATTCTTGAGTATTTCTTAGCCTTACTGCATATATTTGGCATCAGCTGACTTTAAACAAGACAGTCTCAATATGTTTCATCATAACTCCTGTTTTCTAAATTTTACTTTTAATTTACTGTTACATAAAACATTTTATTTAGTACTCAATGTAATGGGCTAATTCCCCCCTGTATAATTTGTATTTCACTGGAGTTAGAGTTGGGATTAATTTTTCCCCTTTTCCATTTTTAACTGTGTTGGTCAGTTTATCAAAATAAATCTTGTTAGATTTTCTTCTGATATTTTTAAGTTCTAAGGAGAAGTATTGCTGAAAAAGTGTCAAAATTATTTCCTGGGTGAATTGGTGATATTTGGAGCAAATTGTTCAACTGTGGAATTATTGAGGCCCATCAGGACTGCTTTCCTAAGTCCTAATCATTTGAATGCCATGCCAAAACTAAGCCAGTATCTCAAAGAAGGTTTTCTTCTAACTCCCTTGAAAAAAAATCAGCCCAGACTTGACTGGATACATGGCACTTCTGCTAAACAGCCTGAGTGTAATCAGATTTGCGCCTTATCCCTTGCTGTGTTACTAATATGACCCACATTTCTATTAAAGTTCCTTCTGTCTTGACCTGTCAAGTTGAGTTTGGCTTCTCTCCAAACCTTTCTTGGCATAAGCACAGGCTAAGCAAATTGGGGAGTTTGGGGAATGTTTCTGGAGCACCAGATAATGTTTTATCCTATTAGTCACTACTTTAATGCTGGTGAGCAGTCTTTTCTCTCCTTGAATTAATACCCCATTTTGTACCTTTGTCTAATGTGTCTGCCTTACTAATCCGGAGCCTTCCCCACACAGCAGTCACATTTTTCACAACCAAAACCCTTCCTAGAATCTGGAAGTATGTTAATGTCTGCCAATTAGCTGGAAAATGCACACGACTCTCTAGTTACTTGGGATTTGAGGGAGACAGGTCTAGACTGATTTATGGAAGCAAATTGCCCTCTTTAGAGAGGTGACAGCAGTGATATTTGTTAGTCATCAACAAAATAGAACTTCTTAATCCAATATGCACAGCAGAAAACACCAACTATAGAGCTAGAAAAGGAATATGTCAAGATGAAATATATTTATAGCAGCTGTACCATAATGAATTTTGCTTACCAGATCAGCATCAGCTTGTGACAAGTCGATCCATGTGTTCTTCTTGATACATCACTTAGAAGCCAGACTGTCTGGTTCCTACTTGGAATTCAAGTTACACTTAATTCAGTTAAAGAAATATTATTGAACTAATACCAACATTGCTTGTATGATAAAAGCACCCAGAAATAAACTCTTTAGATATAAAGGCTATCTGATGCCACTTACACAGCCTTGAGATATTTGGAAATGGCTGATAGAGAAATCACTTTCTGCAAGATGAGCTTTCCAAGGGTGTAATATTGGTTCCGGGCATGTGTGCCCGTCGTGAAACGGGCCTTTTCTCAGCTCCCGGAGCCCTAGCAAAAAGCAGTAGCTCTGCTAAGTGCACGTCCCACTTCCACAAAGGGGCATGGTACAGAGATTCCCATGTTGGCCTTTATGGAGGGCAGTGCAGGGCTGTGATAGCACAGTCCTGCACTTGTATTAATGAGTCCTTGCCTCACCGGTGCCAAGACAGCTGCCCTCCCTCCTGTTCTGGCATTACTCCAGTTAATGGTCACTCAGAAGTCTCTGCACCATGCCAACTTTTGCATCTAGGTAGCCATTGTACAGATTGGTAGTATTGTGCATAATTGATGCTAATATGTCACTAATGTTCGGCTGCATTGCTTCCAAATTTGGGAAAGTTACCAGGAGGAAGGAAAAAATTTCTTGCTAGTCACCTGAAAAGTCAGTTTTCTCAAGTGCAGTTTTCTCAATAGCTTAGGTTTAATTTTGGACATGTTGCACATGACCACGTTAACACATATTTAACACTTCCATAACATAATTTATTCACTAGTATTCAACGTATGATGTCAAATTGGAAATTGATAAATTGTGAAGATGTCTAGAACTAAATATCAGAAGCAGCTGAGACATAAACAGTAGGAGAACAGTGTTAGATATATTTCAGATTTTGCTTTCAATGGACTTTCACAGGAGAAGCTCTAGAGCACACCTAATTCCAGGCATAATTTAGGTCATAAATAATCCAACTACTACTGCAAAAACAAAGTAGCAACCATGAGTCCACATCCAAGTTCTAGAGAACCCAGCTTCAGAGATGTACTTTTCTGCCATTACAACACATATAGTGCCATGAATATGTAATTCATCTTTTTAGGACACAGCTATCAGGCTTCAGGATACAACTTCAATGCCTATGAATGGAGGAGTCCTAAACAGACTAGTTTGTCCCCTCCAAGCAAACCTCGAAACCACCCATTTCATGATACAGGGCTGAGTGATGATGAATGGGACCGACCTACAGCAAGCAGGTAAGTTCCCATACAAGTTTCTGTTTTCTGATTTGCAGCTGCAGCAGTGCCTCAGAGATGAACACTTACTGTCTGGAATGAAATTATGTTTTTTCTAATGCAGCTGTAACAGCTCTTCCTTTAAATATGAGATATATAGTATTTATACTTCGTGAAACTTATTGGGGTAGATTACTGACATTTATGGAAGACTATGATGCCAAACCCAAGACATGTATTTATTTTGAGTTACTTCAGACAAAAAACCACAGCATTCATCTTTTAAGAATAAGCAAACAAAAAAATTAGGGCATTCCTGTGGGTAACTCTCTAGAGTAAACAACCCCAGTTCCCTCAGCCACTCCTCAGAAGATTTGTTCTCCAG
>VZTL01003110.1:3211-32456 GCA_013400535.1 Scopus umbretta | reverse complement strand
TGTCTTCAGAAACGGCAATGCTCCCCCACATAAGTGTGTGGTAGACATGGTGTAGGAAGTGGAAAATCCGTAACCACTTTCACCACTGAAGCCACTGTCTGCTGCAGCTACATCCTTGGTGGCCTTTGAAATGTGGGCTATGGCAGTTCTCACTTACATTACAGCAAAATATTTAGATATGTAAAACCCTTGAAGTGGAAGGAAGCCAGGTATCTCAGCGAGGTTTTGATGACTGCCACACATTCACAGATCCGACTGATAGCACTCATGTGGGAGCAAACCACCTACAGTAGTGGATCCTGTCAACTTCTGAGCAAGAAATATGTCTGATCTATGCCAATCTAGGGTAGCGGTTTGGTTGTCACAAGCATTTGATGGACTCACTGTGTTGCTGTTAAGACCAATCCATACAGGCTCCCCATGCTTTAGCATTTGTAACCACAGGTAAGATTCAGCATAAGGATCCAAAACACTGGCAAGTTCTGCAAACTGTTCTCTGCAGTTCTTCTGTGCTTCTTCCCAGCTCATTTTGTAGTTGATGACTGCATAGCGGTCATCACCGTAATTGTTAAAGCCAAACATCGGAACTATGGGTTGAGAGTTCTGCAGTTTGGGGTCTGTAACGAGCAAACAAAAAAAAAGGGAAGTCAAACACTTTATACTGGCTAGACATATAACACTGAGAGATCTAGTGTAGCAGAGTAGTCAAGTAATTAAGAGAGGATGGAATAACAAATTAAAATGTGTCCCAACTATCGCTGCAGTGCTGAAAGCCATGTCTTCATGTTCCATGACAAAATTTTCTAATTCTTGTCAAAATCACCTTTTATCATAAATATCTGTATCACCTCCAGGAACATGCCTTGTAAGCTCTAGATCTTCCCAAAGCATACTGTAACAATGTAGGGCATCAAAGGGAACAATTCCTCCACTTTTTCCATGATATGTTAGCACTTGTTGTATTTCTGACAAGGAACAGGGTATGGTAAGTACACCATGAGCAAGCAGAGGAATATAACTGCTGATGATGGAATTGCCTGAGTAAGACCATAAAGGAAATCAAACAGGGCAGTTTTTCAAAATAAAGACGTTGCAGTGCTTTTAAGTATAACAGTAGAATTTCAGTTTTGAAGATTTTACCCATATAAAGAAAAAGTACTGTTCTCTCTCTCCCTGACCTGATCACCGAAAATAGTAAAATGCATGATGATGCATAGATTTTTTTATTTTTTTAAAATTTACTGGTCTAGTTCTTAAAATAGGAAAGGTTAAGGGTTTTTCTCAAAAAAATAAAATGTGTGCTTATTTTGTTAAAATGTTCCATAGTGCATGTGATACTGTCTGATTAATTTCAGTTAAAATAGGGTTGAATAAGGGAAAGTCACTTTTAACACCAGTTTGACATAACTACAATAAATCAGCTGTACTGGAAAGTGGTGAAAGATAACTCACCAGAATTTTTCTGGCATATGTAGCTTTTGCTTGTTTTACATTCTTCGTCTTTCCATTTCCCTGCCTGTTCAATAGGGTTCTTCATCATAAAGACACAGTCATCCTACAGGGGAAATGAGATTAACAAGAAAAATGTGTATAGATAAGAAACATTCCTACTCCTGCTGGATATACAGACTCGCCTATCACACACAGGCACACACAGATGAATAATATGAAGGTCATATATATATGAATTTATACAAGCAATGGTCAGGAGCATTGACATGACAATATGACATTAATATGACAATAGTGTTTACAATTCAACCCTAGGAAAGTTTGCACTTGGATGATGGAGGGAGTTGCAAAACGCAGCACAGAGGCAGGAAGAAGTGTCTGGGACTATCTGTATGTATATAATCTTTGTGTATGTGTGCGTGCGTGTGTGTGCATGCACGCAGATAGACATGTGTGTGCTAGGTTTGGCCCACAGGGCATTTCAGCTCTGTTGCTGTTTTCTTGGAGGTTATGGGGAAACTCTCCTCAGCACTGAAGCTTGCCCAAAGAGCTGAAATCCTCTTCCTGTCCTGATCCAGCACTAGGATCCAAAGCTGTCACAACAATGCAGTAATGTAGAGGTAGGGAGCAGAAACAACCTTTTGTGGGGAACAACTCCCAAACCCTTTCTACTGTAATTTGGGCTCTTTACCTTCCTCCTTTTCCTCCCACAGCATGAGAAGCTGCTGCTTGGCTTTCTGCAGCAGGAGGCAGCAGCTCTCCCCACCTCCTATCAGCCTAACCTCATGCTACCTCTGAACTGCTTTAGGGGCAGTAGCCCAGGTCCTGGCTGCAAGTGAAGGAAGGTGTATGTGGAGCAACTTGTGTAGGGTAATTGGCAGTCTTCTACAGAAAGCATACACATGTGTGAGATGGGGAAGTCCTGGAGATCCCAAAACCCAGCTCTAGCCTGTAGCAGAGGTTGGACCTCACATAACTTTTTCCTGGTTTAGCTGGACTCAAAGCAATTCTCTTACGAAAAAGAGAGAAACTTGGTAAAGTTAGCACAGGAGTACCGAAGTAATACTATCAAGCACAGTATTCTACATTTGCCTTTTTACAGTTATTGAGTAACACTCAGTTTTGTCTTGCAGTTAAACAGAAAATGGTATAGCAGTGCTCAAAGTTTCAAAGTATGCAGAAGAGATCTTTCAGAAGGAAGATTTGATAGAAGGCATAGAGGGAGAAGGTAAAAATGAGAAAGGAAAATCCAAAGTCTCCTTTTGAGGATTTTGTTCAATGCATTTATCTCAATAACCTCAGTGCCAAGAAATGGTTATCTGAGTATTTTCATTAAGTCCAAATAACATTCACTGTATCCCAAAATTATACAGTTACCATTATACTATGGTTTATTTGAGTCTCCTGATCAGTCATGGTAAAGTGAGGGGAATACTCACTTGTCTGAGTTTTGCATAATGTTTCCAAAACCCTGTCTGGATTCATAACAAAAAAAATCATGACAAAACACAGAAGTTGAAAAAAATGTGTGAAGGTAGATCTCCCACATGATTACTCTGCTTTCAAAAGAAACAAGATCACTAAAAATCTTCATAAAGGAAACTTTACAGAAAATACAGTTGTAGCTACATACATAAATACCAAAGTTATAATGTTTGAGTGATAACCAGAGATTAATGTTTACCTTACTATAATAACTGCGGGAACCCTTTGCCCAATTTGTGTAGTAAACTGGGCTTCCATCTGTCCATAGGTACGTGTGCTCCTGATTTATGTCATTCAGTCCAATCCAAGCATCAGCTGCAGCATTTTTTAAAAGGGACATGAGGAAAGCTGAAGGAAAAATGAAAAATCATACAAGGGGGAAAACTGAATGCACCTTTCCCCAACAGTGAAGAATCTAGTGTGCATGGGACCAGGATGATGAGTTTTGGTTTTCTCTTTTTTAATAAGGTGGTAATCTTATGATAAAAATAAAAAGAATGGATAATCATCTGATGTTAAAGTCCAAAAAAGTATTTACAAACTCAAAGGTGGGCAAATTTTGATACATAAAATTGCTTTCAACATTTTTTAAAGAATTTATGTGTACACTATTCTGTGTTCTCAACCATCACAGAAGAGTGCACACATAAATTAGACCTTATTGCTCTCTACAGCTTCCTGAAAGGAGGGTGTAGTGAGGAGGGTGTTGGTCTCTTTGCCCAAGTAACCAGCGATAGGATGAGGGGTAATGGCCTCAAGTTGTGCCAGGGGAGGTTTAGATTGGATATTAGGAAAAATGTCTTTACTGAAAGAGTGGTGAGGCATTGGAACAGGCTGCCCAGAGAGGTGGTGGAGTCCCTATCCCTGGAGGTATTAAAAAAAAGTGTGGATGTGCCACTTCAGGCCATGGTTTAGTAGTCATGGTGGTGTTGGGTTGACGGTTGGACTAGATGATCTCAGAGGTCTTTTCCAACCTTAATAATTCTATGATTCTATGATCTGAGGAATCAGGGAAAATGTTCTAATGTTATTACAGAAATTAACATGAATACTTTACATCTTGGCACATAGAAAATGAGTCTGCACACTGTGCACTCCATTTTCTTCTTTGGTAATTTCTTTGTTAACCAGACTTAGTAACTTATTTTCTACACAGGCATAACACAAATAAAACTAATTATTAACAAAGTATATATATACTGAGACCTCAGCTTTTTGGAAGGCCAGATGCTGTTTCCCTTAGCTCCTGCCTAGACTGACTTTTCACTAAAAGGCTGTCCTTCGACCATCCTTGCTCTGCTAGAGAAAAAAGGATAAACCACAAGCACTGCTGGAGTGAGCTAGGAGATGGTCCATATGGAGCCCTCAGGACCATTGGTTGGACTAGATGATCTCAGAGGTCTTTTCCAACCTTAATAATTCTATGATTCTATGATTATGTTTCCTCAGCAAACATAAGGCCTCACTAAAAAAACGGCAACATGCTGAGCAGCAAGACCAGGAGGCTGAGAGCCAGCAGAGCAGTGGGAACAGGGGGAAGTTGGGACTCCAGCATTGGAGCCTTCTGCTGCCTGAGGATGCATCCTCCACTGACACACACAGCATTTGGCTCAGCAGCTAGGTGCACAGTGATTTGGTTTGGATGTTACTTCCTTTGTGTGCTATTTTTACATGCACACTTAAAAAAATCAAAATATGGACATTTTATTGTATGACAAGCCCTAATAGACAATCTTCATATTTGAACAGTATGAACAGAGCTATGATTTTAAAAGTTAATCAAGACACTAAAACCTATGCAAGCATTTTTCAAAAGATGCATTTTCTCATTCAACATAACTTGTTATTAATGAGCATAACATGATATTAATGTGGCATAAATAATAGCATATATTTCAGAACCTATAACATCTGTTTTAATCTGTTTATCAGGAATCACTTGATGTCTCATCCAGTATCAAAACATTAGTGCTTTATACCTTGCGTTTCCTTTTTTGATATAGTAGCCAAGTTTCCTCCAAAATTAATACAATTGTTCCGCGCAGCATGCCATGTCAATGTATCATTTTCATTAAGGCCAAATACTTTGAAACACTGAAAAAGAGAAGTGTACCAAATCAGTAACTGGATGGCATTTTAATTCCCAGTGAAATTATCTCTGTTTGTCACAAACAAGATAAGATGGATATTTTAAGAAAAAGACAAATTAGCTGATTTAACAGTCCTTTCTAGCTTGTCTTTAGGTCTTTATGAAAGAGAAGATCTATACTAGAAAATGAGCATAAACCCCAATATTTTAGCATTTCCTTAGAAAAAGGAATATGTAATTTCAGCAGAAATTATGTTAAAGCTTCTAAGCACACTTCTGAGGTGTGACTTTGTGGGAGGAATGCCTTAGACCTCAGAAAACAAGCAAGGATAAGACAAGTTATTGAAGAAAAACATCTCAGCTTCTGTTGCCGTGTTTGTTATACCAGGTTTGGTTCTCACAGGATAACCACAGAAAGAGAATGATTCTGACATTACAAAGAAAACCATGAATTTACCATTTCTTGTAATATGATCTATGAGATTTAACCAAGATGTCATTAGACAGCTTGCTAGAGTCAAACAACCTAAATGTGTTTATTAAAGCATGCAACTGAAAAGTTAATCAGGCAATATGGGGAAAAAGTTGGGCAAAAGGGAGCTAGCTCTACGACGGTCAGAAGTGGTGTCTAAACACTCAGAGAGAAGTCAAGGATCAAGCCTCTGGAAACTCCTTTTCCAGGAGGTTAGGAAGAGAGAGACATTTTAGCTTGAGAGAGTACTACGAAATAGAACAAATTCTGAGTTTGTGACTTTTTTTCCCAAGGCTGAGAGAGGGAAGGAAAGAGGAGACAGCAGCCAGTGTGTCTCGGACAAAGGAGCTCTATCAAACTGAAATCATATTTTGGCTTAGGCAAAAGAGAGAGAGATGGAGCTAGATGAGGCAATGTAATCAAGGATTATCTTCATTGCAAGGTGTGTTCTCAACAGTATACACTGTTGTTTTATAGCTTTTATAGCTTCAGTGATGACAGTCTATAGACTTTTAAAACATACAGTCTCTTACCCTGAAATTTTGTCTTTTGAGAAGGCTAAGAGTGATCTTACATAATAAAGTGTGGTAAAGCTTATAACTGAATTACTTAAAAGTCTTAACAGGTATTTGGTTATATAAAAAACCTGGTAGATTTGCTCAAGGGAAGGTGTCTTACTGGCTTAAGAGCCAATGCATAGTAGGCAAGGGACAAATAAGTGGCCAGGCAACCTCTGACAGCCAGGTAAGCTCAGTCCAGTAAATGAGAACATACAACAGCTCCACACAAGGGAAGTTGCTCAGCCATCCTTGGCAACACTGAACACTAGTAAAAATACAAGATGAACTTTTCTTCTTGTATGTCTCACGGTTTCTGTGATCACAACAGAGGCTATAATTTCTATTTCAGGAATTGTATTTTTACAGTCTTTAAATATACACAAACAGAACATATTTTCCCATAACCATAAACCTTGCTACAAGTGAAAAACTAAACCAGAGATGGTTGTTATTCTGCTCTTCTTAAAATACAGTACACTGACATTTCATACAGCACCTTGTTATCAAAGAGGAGCCAGTCTTCTGGACACCCTCCCTTTGGTGGTGGTGAGGTGGGAGCAATGGGTGGACGAACAGTATTGTTAAGCCTCTCACAAATGAATAACTCAACGCTGCCACAGTTGAGATCATTCCATGTACCTGAAAGCAAATTAGAATAAAAGAAAAACTAAATGCAACTTAGACTGAGATAAAGTGTCCTTTTCCAAAGCAAATGTGTCACAGGAAGTAGAACTGCTTAACCATATTTGTATTTACCTACTCCAGAAATAATGAGTATTTTTTTGTATATGTTCCTCAGAAATATTAGGGTTTCCAGCAAAATTCAGAATATGACTATTTTGTCTGAGAACAGAAATATTTCAATATTGAAAACCCATAGCATTGCCAAAGATGAGCTTTAGTACAAATGCTTAATTCTCTTCTTTAAGATCTGGAAGATCTCTAGGATCTCTCTGTCTATATAAGGTGCTTGATTCTTGTCACCTTACTACCTGAGTCTTTATAGCCTTCTGTGTGCCTTGTCTCCCTATGGGAGTGTGATGTAAGAATGTAACATTAACATGACCATGGCATTCATTTCATTAGCTGCAGTTACAAGGTAACTATCTACAGCAGAGCTAATCACACTTTATGTTTAATGGTGATATTGTCATTATAATTTAGTGAAGTTAAGGACATAATTCATCTTATCTTAAAGAAGCTCTCCAAAACAGGACATAGTATTTACTCCCCCAAAGTGTTCACTTCCTCCCATTGACATCTAACAGAGCCTAGGAAGATCACCTCAGCTATATATTTTGAGACTAAAAATGTTTAAAGTAGAAGACATCAACTGCTCCAAAGGAGACTAAGTGCTTGAATAGTGTAAGCACAGTTATTTCCAACTCTCTATATTAAAGGATATTTGTATTTATTTTAATTAAAATAGTGTATAGCACTATTTAGTAAGAATCAAAGCCATGACCAAGCCCTAGATTTTTAGAAACTGCACAAGGGATAACAGACAGCTGATGTCCTCGAGAGGTAGTCATAAAATGGGCAGAGGTTAGAGGAAAAACAATACTGACTCTATCTGCAGATGGTCTGACACTTAACTGACTTGTTCATATTGAAATTTTCTGAAAGCTAGGAATCAAATTCCAGATGTAATCCAATGTGTTATCTACATAGAGTTGAATTTTTTAAAAGTGCATAAATGGAAGAAGACAACATGATTTTCCTATGCTTTTTAAACACTTTATCAAACATCAACCTGTTCAATACTATAACTTACCCACCCTTGTACATGCAGCCCTCCCAAGCCTATGCCACACCATGCAGGCTGAATTGTTACAGCACCCACCTGTTTGGGTATACATGACCACACAGTTTTCATCATTATTTGCAAAATTGGGTTCATTTGGAGCCCAGGCAACATAGTTCACTGGAGTCCCATCCATCCATCTGAAAGAAGTCATTTGGGGGAATAATAATTCTCAGTTGAATTAGTTAATATTTCTTTGTAAAGGACATATTAAAGTTTCCTGTACCCTAGCTTACAAACACAGGTTGTTCTCTGGTAAAATAAAACCAAGACCTTCTGCCTGGAGTGAAAAATATCTTTATGTCAACTGCCTACTCTGCTGACCTGGACCAGGTCTGAACTAATCATCTCAACTGGTGGTCCCAGCCTTTCTTGGTCTCTGAGCATTGATAGCCTGCAGGAAACACCCCAATGTAGCACTGGACCTGGCTGTTCCTGGAGCACAGAAACAGAAATCTGAGCTTAGTTTAGTAATTTCCTGGGTCCAAAAGCAATAATATAAGATCTTGTAGAGTAAGAGAGAACCTTGAACAACTTACTGGGGACCACTGGGAACCATTTTGTTAAACAAAGGAAATCTAATATTATAGAGCTATTACTTCCAGCTGTGCAACAATCATTTCCTAGTTTGGTGATTCACAAATTTATTCTCAAAAAGTAGCCAAGAAAAAAGTAAAAAAGCCTCAGTGCACTGGAAGGAGGAGAGTCAAGTGGGGAATCTGCCAAGACTAAGAGCCTTCAGACAACATCAGCTCCAGGGCAATTTAGTGTTTTGGAGACTAAGCAACTGTATGTGTGTTTTTTCAAGTAAACCACAAATAAGGAATTCAACAAGCACGACTAGCTGCTCCCCCTTGCAAAACTTCCTGAGCCAAATAGGAAAAAAACAGTACATAATAAGCCGGGAGGAATAATATAAAGACAAATAGTGGCACCATCATGCAACAGGGAGGAGAATGAAACTAGTGAGGGAGCAGGGAAGAAATGGACAAACAGCAGCATTTTCTGAGCAGTAGATGTGGTGTAGAAAGCAGGAGCTCCAGGAGATTAGACTATCCAGTCTCTGTGGCTTGTAGCCAAGAAAGACATCCTGAGGCAACAGAAGAAAGACTGAAATAAAGAGGCTGAGACTCATCTGACCAAGCTTCAAATCCCAGGAGAAGGCACTAGAAAAAGAGGCAGGGTGGTGGGTGGTGGGGGTAGGGCCAGGGAGGGGAGAAGAGTGCCACAGGAGAAATATGTCTGTAACTCATCTAACGCTCCAGGGAAGATTTAGGACATTCTCAGGACAATTTTTTTCCAAAGAAATTTGTAGAAGAGTAATGAATCCATGTAGCCTGAAGCTGTCCTGCCCTAGACTATGACAGTACAACCATCTGGAAATTACCTTCCAGACAAGAGCTCTCCGGTATTGATATTTTACCTCTAAAAATCACCATGGTGCCTCTCACTGCAGGGTTTGAGGGTTCTTTTTCTTTGATCATTTGAATATTCCGTAATCATAGAATCATAGAATTGTTAAGGTTGGAAAAGACCTCTGAGATCATCTAGTCCAACAGTCAACCCAAAACACCAGGTCTACTAAACCATGTCCTGAAGTGCCACATCCAGACTTTTTTTGAACACCTCCAAGGATGGGGACTCCACCACCTCCCTGGGCAGCCTGTTCCAATGCCTCACCACTCTTTCAGTAAAGACATTTTTCCTAATATCCAATCTAAACCTCCCCTGGTGCAACTTGAGGCCATTACCCCTCATCCTATCGCTGGTTACTTGGGAGAAGAGCCCAACACCCTCCTCACCACACCCTCCTTTCAGGAAGTTGTAGAGAGCAATAAGGTCTCCCCTCAGCCTCCTCTTCTCCAAATTAGTTCCCTCAGCTGCTCTTCATAAGGCTTGTTCTCCAGGCTCTTCACCAACTTTGTTGCCCTTCTCTGGACACGCTCCAGCACCTCAATGTCCTTCTTGTAGTGAGGGGCCCAAAACTGAACACAGGAGTCGAGGTGCGGCCTCACCAGTGCTGAGTACAGGGGCACGATCACTTCCCTACTCCTGCTGGCCACACTATTCCTGATACAAGCCAGGATGCTGTTGGCCTTCTTGGCCACCTGGGCACACTGCTGGCTCATATTCAGCCGACCGTCAACCAGCACCCCCAGGTCCTTTTCCGTTGGGCAGCTTTCCAGCCATTCTTCCCTAAGCCTGTAGCATTGCCTGGGGTTGTTGTGACCAAAGTGCAGAACCCAGCATGCCTGTAATGTCTGTAAGTACCATCTGGAACATCCTAGATACCTCCAACCAATTTTATCTTTCATCTAGCAAGGAAAAGGGGGTGACACTACACTGACTGTGAGGGAACATCTCAGCCTTACAATACAAAAGCAGAGTATAGAACCAAAAGAAGGGGAAATAGTGCAAATATCATGGGAGAAGTGCTCCCCTGAGGAGCAGAATCGTATTTTTAAACTTTTTGTCAAGACATGGCTGTAGACAGTTTTTGTTAGTCATTGAACTTCAACAGTGTCTTACAGACAGCCATGCCAAATATTCACATTATATGTTTGACAAACTTCATTTGTTTTTACTTACCGGAATGTCTTGTCAAGGCTTACACTTAAGCCAATATAAAAGTTATTTCCCCAGTCTTTATAGAAAGTCTAAAACACAAAAAATTAAGTATTTTAATAAGCTGTAAGAAAACAGATTTCAAATAAAATAAGCAAGCTCTCAAAAACCGCTTTAGTTTCAGTTGTACAATTGCATAGTACGGAATGTGCAGGGATTATGTGCCTGAACTGCAAAATGCAAAATTTTCCTTCAATTTCCAGTATTGAAATTAAAAAAAAAAATAAGCAGAATGGGATGAAAAAGAAATTGAGTAAAAAGCTATGTTAAGAAGGACAGCTGAAGCAGGCTATAAAATAAAGCAATATTTTTAAGAGTTTTGGGAAAGCATAGTGAGACTTTCCCAAAAGGCTACAGGTAAATGGTGGGGTTTAGTATTCAGTCATGTTGAGGAAAGGATGGAATCATATTTGGTTTTAATAGCATGAAACTATTTCCAAAAGTTTATATTATCATCCAGTTATTCTCTCCCTCTTAGAAAATATTCTGGCTTTAACTTTTTACTGAAAATCTGAAATCTCTTTTGACAAAAAAAAAGGAAAAAAAGCTTTTCTTGAATTCTGTGAAGAGAATGAGTTGGAAAACAAAACATACTCAGTAACTGTAGCTTTCAGCTAAACAGAGCAATGTTTTTGAAAGTTGCACCCTGAGACTGTTGAAAAGAAGCTGAGGATTATTCTACATGTATCAATTTATCAAAATAATGATTATGGTAAAGCTCTGAAGTAGATAAGCCCATGAAAAGTGGCACTGATTTTTTTTTTTTTTATTTTATTTTTAATGATGGGGACCACTTCCTGATATTTCACAAGCAAGCTGAAAAACGGTGCATCAGTGCAGGACAAAACTGTGCATTTTTGAAGTAAAACATGTTTCTTACATATTTCCAAACAAAATTTTTTTCACTTTCACCCTCAATGACAGCAAGATCACCACCATTCTTCTTGCAAAAGTCCCTGGCTTTTTCCATAGGCATTGGTTCCTTGCTGAAGTAGTATTCCTTGTGATTATATATTATCCAGTCATCTTCACTAACAATATATTCATAATCTGCAAGGTAAAAGATTAAGTCATCTGTAATAGAAATTAACATCATTATATGTTAATTTATTTCTGTTATTGGAAGTACAAGACTTACTGAATGTGGAAGTAGGCTCTGGTTTCAGTGATTCTCCTGCAATGTAAATCAGTATCTGAATATATTATATTTCTCAGACATCTCTCAATTAAATATATTTATACAGTTGTTAGCATTTGAATTCTAAGGAATAAAACTAATCTTAAGGATTACTCTGTACACTTATTTTTGTCACAGAATTTCTCAGAACATCTGAAACAAAGGTGTTACACTCAGCAAAGTACCATGTTAGAGCTGATCACAAGTTAAGCTTACAGAAACTATGCGCAACTTTAGGCTGCTGGATTTCACTTAGTCAACATGCTGCATATATATCCCAAACTTACATGCATATCTCATGAATGAATTCATAGTTTTCAAGTGCTATTATTTAAATTAAAATGTATTAAGTGTTTCATTGTGCTTGATGGCACAGCTGGCTCTAATACATGCAGATAGTGTGATCTGACCTGGAAAGGATGTTGTTCTCCATCTTTAAAAGTTGCCCAAGGAAGAAAATTATCCTACCTTTTTTTATTTGGCAAACATAGTCCTGCATATGTTCACAAAATAAATCATTCCAGTTCATATTATTGTAGCCATTAAACACACCACATTTTTCATTTCCATCATAATTGTTTGGTTCTCCAGATGCCCATTTTTCAAAATTTACCTATAGTAGAAACACAGCTTTGTTACTATTTTCCTTTTAAAGTGAAACAGGTGTCTGATCCTGTTAAAGAAGAACGTACTTCATTTGATTTCATGGTCCATCTTGTGCTTTGCTGCCAGACCTTATAAGGAGAAGGACATGACCTTTGCACACCATAATGATTCAGCTGTGTATTTATAACCCACACTAGGAAGCCAAGAAGTTGTTGCCACCTTTGTTATTAGCAGAGATTAAGTTCTTCTGTCAAGCTCTAGAAAGAAGTATCTAAGTACCTTCCTCTGACCCCTGGGTTGGTTATCCTGCTCTGTTGTTTCAACCTGAGACAATCCATCAGTGCTGTCACATGGACCTGGGCCTTGAAGACCTTGATCTACTTGAGACAGCAAGGGCAACAATACCTAGCTTGTGTAGACATACAAAATTATTTCTAACAGTAATTACAAATGGGAATATAGAGATTAGTACAACCAGATTTGTTTAGATCAAGAGAGATATTCCATCACCTTTGGTATTATTTTATTACTCCGAATGTCATACTGTTGTCTATAACTATGAACTATCAAAAGACAAAAATCAATTCCTAGAGTGGAATCGGGTTGTAAAGATTAAAGGTCACTTGTGGCTTCTGTTGGAGGAGTTGTGAAAGGAGTTGTGTTGTCTGCCAAGACATACATGGAAAATTAGACAAAAAGCTGGAACAATAAATCGTTTACTCACTGGTGAGCCATCACTCCAAATAAAACCACTGTCGGAGTCCAAGGCAGTTAAACCCATCCAGTAAGATAAGTGAAGATAATCTCTCTTTCTGAGTGATTACAGATACAGACAATCAGGCATGGTGTGAAAGAGAAGGAGAATATATCTCATTACATTATTCTCAATGTTTTGATGCTTGAAGTATCATTTGAGACAGTCATATAAAGTAATCATTCAATTGCCATGTGGGGGAAAATGCCCTGGCACTGCACATGGCAGGAAGCAGCAAAACACAGAGCTTTATGGGAAGGATCAGAGATGTCATGAGTCCACAAATACTGAGTTAAATGAAAATATATTTTAAGGTCTTGGTTTGATGAAGTAGTTTAGGCAACCAAATTCAGACCTGTCTGTACTCATAGGCTTGATTTAAACATTTATATAAGCACATCAATACACCAGGCTTTCCTTAGCCTCCCAATTTTTCCCCTAAACTAAGGAAAGAAAGCAGCACAAACTATTCCTTTAATCAAGTGTATTTCATCTACTGATCAACTACAAATGAGCTAAAAAGATCAGCTTTATCCCTTTGGACTAAACTCAGTTGAAACCATTCTGACGATCCTTCTTTCATTTTTGTGTTATGTTCAGGCTACTTCAATGCATAGCACCACCTTCCCAGAGGCCTGCCAAGGAACCCTTTTGCTCACCTCTTTCTACCCATTTCATTCTGCCACTTTGCAAGGACATACACCATCTTTACAAAGTAGAAACTGATCACCAGAAATCCTTTATGTCTTTCAGAAAGGTTATGTTTTAATTTATTATTTTTTTTCACAAACAGGGGACTGGCAGATACTCACAAGCCAGCTATTAAGTTTTGTTCTTCTTCACTGTGGATACATGCCAGATCTCCTCCGATGGCTCTGCAAAAATCTCTTGCACCAAACCATGTTTGCATTTTCTCCCTTCCTCCCTGAAAAATCTATAAAAAGTGGACAAGTAAATGCTGAGCTGAGTATTATAGAAATTTAGAAACAGCATTCTGGGCTTCTATCTGTCTTCTGGTCTCCTGGCCTCTAGTTTTATCATTTACTATTGAATTGTGCAACCATAAGTCTGTGCTCATCTATCAAACTTGATTATTGCAATTTAGCTTATAGCTTTTGCTGTCATCTCAGAGTCCCTGCAGCTCCAGACTTCAGTTCAACCTACATACAGCACTTTCCAGCGCTTCCCTGGCACACCATCTGGGGATGGCTGAAGGCATGTTACCACAGACTAGCTATCAGGTAGGCAGGGTGAAATCTACTTTCCATGCATACACAAAATATATTCTCATTTGAAATGACAAGCGTTTGCATTCAGAAGTTAAACACCTACTTTGAAGCAGAAGCTGCTCTGAGGAATGGATTGCCATCCCTCTGGGCACGATGGGAGAGGGGTTGTTGTTGGAGGAGGAGGAGGGGTCACTCCCTCCACCAGCTGCTTGCAGAGAAACATGTTTGTTTCTTCACAGTTCAAAACATCCCATAATCCAGCTGAAGTTCCTGTTATCATGGCCACGCAGCCCGACTCCCTTCCTTCATGAAACATAAAATTTTTTAAACATTTTGATAAGTAACTGCATCTTCTCAAAGCATATGCCACTTAATTAAACATAAACTGTCCCCACTGTGTTTGGATGCCAATAGCTCAAAGTAGCTCACATGCATTCCAATTAAACTGTAAATAAATTTCATCAAATTATTTTTATGTTACACTATGAATTACCCATCAAAATCATCCAACAACAAAGAGTGAATGATACCACAGACACATGCAGCCCCAGGTGGTCTACTAGAAGGAGCTACTATGACCTCTGATTTAATCCCTTTAGCAAAAACGGAAAGTTGCAATGTTGTTTTTGCCACTTTATGCCAGCAGAGTTTCAAAATCACTATTTAGCTTCCAAACCCTCGCTTCTCAGGCCCCCAGAGCAGAAACTTGGTGTGGCACCTATGGCACGTACCGGGCATTCCCGCATTCCAGTGAGTGAAGGTGACCGCATCCCCGCTAGCCCACCTGAACGTCCCCTGCTCCTCTGTGTCTGAGAGACCAATCCAGAAATACTTTGCTGGATTGAATCCAATTACAGAAGTCAAAAAAGCTTGTTCATATCTGTGAATAATAAGTACCAAATTGATGTATCACATTTTATTGTAATTTGTTCATTTCTTCAAACAATTTGTTGTAGCCAATCTAGTAAAGGTGATGTGGGAAAAGATAAGTATGGATTGAAGCAAGGGTAATGACCTTATTTTTATGGTTCTAATTGTCATATAAATTAATTTTTATTTTATCTTTTGTTAATGTAAATAATGTTTAGAATTGAGAGTGATTCTATTCTCCTTTTGTAATGCATAATGAACAATAAAAACCGAACAATACTTGTCTTAATGCGTATATGTTATTCATTCTGTATAAATAAGTGCTAGAGTGTTTTACCGAGCTTTATAATAAGGTCTACATCTTTAAATCTTGTTACTCTGGGGAAGAAAAATCTACTTTTATTCTAAAAAGGGTAAGTTTCCAGGTCTGCCAGTTGCAAAGAAAAGGCTGAAAAGCTCAAATCCAGAAGAAATAAATAGTTCTGTGTTTATCTGTTTATTTTTAGTTCAATAAGTTTTAAAACAATCTGGCAATTCAGAGCTGTTGGGCGGTTGACTCAATTTTTTTAATTCCTAGGGTCAACAAGAGCGTAGCAGTGTGGGAGCAATAGCTTAAATGTTTGTATTGATGACATACAAGCCCCTGATGTATTTTGCAATACTTCTTCCATTCTAGCATAAATTTTCTAGCAAAGGTGTGGCGTCACATGAGACGCTATGAAAAACTGCAGAGTAGGAAGAGATTTCTGTTTGGCCCTTCCATCCTGGTTGCACATATGAAAGGACAAGTATTATGTTTGCATACCTGTCTGCCACAGTAGCCAGGTAACCTTTGTTTTCTTCACAGATTTGTTTTGCTTCTGAAAATGTTGATGGTAACTGCCCCACAGAGTAGCAGTAAAAGCCATGCTTCATCCAGCCCTGTCAGCGTCAACAGCAGAGATGCACATAGGGGCTGTCAGAATGTGCAGCACAGTACACTTCCAAAATCCACATTAATACCGCACCCCAGGTCAAAATTAATTTCAGAAGCCACAGGAAGAAACAAAGAGGACAATCAAATATAACTTTTGTAACCACAACTCTGTGCCTTGCCCACTGACGAAGGACACACAAGGGGTGACTGCAAGGAGTGAGCCATGGTTACGACCTGGAGCTGGCAAGCATGCTCACACCCACTTTGCAGCTCCTTGTGTAAAGCCTGCTCTGCTATCTCATTGTCTAAGTGTAGCTGTTGCAAGAGCCTACAAACAACCTGCAAAACAGTCAGTTCAAATATTACTGCCTCCTGTGGTGGATCAATCGAACTGAAAAGGCTGCATGCAACCCAAGACCAGTGAGTTACAGCCTGAAAAAATACTGACGTGCTCTGCAGAGAGTGGTTTTTATGGCTGAAGTGACCAGTTCTGCACTAGGAGAGAGCTGAGTGATGTGCACATGTAAGGGAGGGGAAAAAAATAAGTTGACCTACATTTTGGTTAAATAAACTAAAAAATTCCCCATTAGTCTAAGAAGTATCCATACATACGAATTAATAGTTTTCTAGGGCTCCATCAAGAACAGTCAAAATAATTGACTTCTGTGATACTCACCATCATGGGAGTGAAAGTAAGATGTAATCACCTTTCACTGCTTTTGTTTTACACTTACTTTCTGGCAGCCTGGGTAAGTAACCTCAGCTTCCCCTGATTCTTCTGCCAAAGGTTTCCTTTTACAGATGTAATGAAGTTTTGTTTCACAAGCACTGTCAGCCCAGAATCCATCCTGAGCATGGTAAGAAGAAATGACAAAGAGAAATGAAGTCTAGAGAAAATCCAGATCCAGCAGGAATATTCACCACCCTCAGCGAGAACCCTTCTCCCTTCATATGGCTGGCACTGTTTCAGCTCTCTTCCCTGCCCTGATGCTTTCTCCAAAACTCCCAAATAGGGAACACAATAAAGACCGTGAGGGCCACATTTCCTCAGAGGTGCGAGAACGAGGGTTGCATGTATTAAAGGTTCAGTGGCTGATGAGAGCAGGAAGGAAACGTGCTGTTCCACTCTACTCCCACCAGCACAGTGTTTATTATGTTCATATAACCAGATGACAATAGCAAGGAGATGCTGGATAAACTAAACATAAATTATGAAAAATATATTGTTTTTCTTTTTCCATAGTATTATGATGTCATTTTATGCTGAGTATAAAAAAGATAGAATTTTTTGTACCTAATTTTTTGTGCTTCCAGTAATACGAGCCTCCGAAGTAGCTCTAATAAACATATATTTTAGGTGTTTTAGGGGAAACGTAAGAAAGTCCCTGCTCTAAGAATCGTACCATGCAGCTATGATCAGCCATGCTGAATGCGGATGATGTGTTACTTTAACCAATTTCAGAGGGGAGATTTGTCGTAACTGTTACAGAGCAGACCAAGTCTCAGCGCAGTGCACTGCTTCTGGTGCTCCACCCCACACCTTCCTGGATCTGGTCTCCAGTCTCCCTCCACACTAAGGTATTCTGAATTAAACCAAGTTCATAAAAACCTTTAAAATCCCTGTACCTTTTTTCTTTTTTTTTTTATTTTTTTTGTCACAAGATGTTTTCCTTTTCGGGGACACAAAGGACATAAGAAAGTATGAAAGTGGGAGAGTGGTTTTTACCTCTCCCTTCATAACAATGCAGTCTGCCTTATTCCGCGTGTGGGCTGGCTCTCCGTGATGCCACTTGGTATAAGTCACAGGTGTCCCATCACTCCATTCAAAATACATTTGAACCCTGAAGTCATTTAGACCAATCCACAGCTCATCATCTGGCTCTGGGAACGCAAAGGTAATTGTAGGTATGGGTATGTCTTAAAATGGAACAATCACATCTCACACCCACATTTGACTGAAGAAGGACTTTTTAAAAAACATTTAAGACCATGGTTACAATGATTAAATGAACAATAGCAACAGTATAATCTCAGATAAAAAAGTGACCTGCAGGAATACTCACTGTACCCAAGCTGAGACACTGTAAAACTGTACTCCTCAATATTATGAATACTCGCCAGCTCTCCATCTTCTTTTCTACAGGAAGACTGGGCTTCTTTCCATATTTTTGGTGTTCTGTAAATTCTATAGCAATGACCTGCATAGGCCACCCATTCCCTGGGGCACTTAAAAGGCTTTAAGTCACCTAAAAAAAATATTTCAAACAATTAATGAGCAGTCCTCTTCAGCATTTTCTTTTAATCAAAAAGAAAATTACCTGTACTGACATGAATTTGAAATATTGGAGCACACGTTGGCAGAGGAGAGAAACAAAAGTCTGAGGATCACAAAGAATACAAAACAGATTTTTCCATCCCAATTGTGCTGGGAGCTACCAAAAACCTCTTTTACAGAATTAAATAAATATTAAGTAATTTGGCATGCAAACTTGGAGGACATAACTCCAGGTTAAATCCCCCACAGTGCGGCTCTGCATACTGCCATGTTTTACAGAATAGGGCCTCTTATCCTACACAGGGACTTTATCTTGGTGAATTTTGGAGATTTTGTACATTTTTTCTCCAGAAACACCAGGGGCTCGGGAGCCAGTTGGGCCTCCTGCACAGCCCAAATCATATATTAGAGAGCCCAGACACATTTATGTTATACCAGACATACCAGAAATCCCAGCTGCACAGAAAGGCAGCACACTTTGTTCAGTGGCTATTTCTCGGTGTGAATTTAGTATGGCCAATGATCTTCCACTGCTTTGAAGATTCACATGGTCTGCACCTATAAACTGAAGAGGGCAGGATGTGCGCCCAACATTGGTGTGTGATCGACCACATTGCTCAGTGCTCCCTCGACATGGTTTTGACCTGTGCAAACTTGCATTCCCCTAGGCAACATCCAGGCATGGTTTGGAGGTTAGCATGGGTCAGAAACCATTCCCAGTAAGCTGTCTGGATACAGCCAGAATGTACAGGATGCCAGCTATTTTATGCTCTTCATCCTCTGAGCCAGAGAATAATTTCATATACTAGTATATATGTAGTTGAGGGAGTTACTGTAGAGTTAGCAGCATGCTGGGAATTCCCAAGTGAAGTGACTGCACACCATTTTCTTCACAAAGATAAGACCTAGTTTGCTCCTGGTGAAAAGGGAACTCAGTTGGGAAAAGGTGCCAGCCCCATATTCTGAATTTTTCCTTTCAGAATAGAGCAAAAAGGGTCAGAGAGAGCAGGGGGAACATGAACTCTGGCTCACATCTTTTTGCAGAACACATCTTTAGTGTGTTTTTCAGAGCACAGGATAGTCATCAGTATTTTGAGGTCTGGATGACACGAATAAACACATAATGTTGCCTTCTTTAGTACCCTGAGATCTTTGCAAAATGATGAACAACATCTAGACATCATCTTTAAAATGAGCCAGAAAATGAAAGTCTTCTCAGTGTTTGACCCAGGTCAACAAGTGCAACCCTTTTGTTTTTACAATATACTATCACTTCATATATAGCATCCTCTCAGTATTTCCCAGTCACTGCAAAAATAGCCTTATTTTTTGACCAACTTACCTGAGATAATAGTGGACGAGTCTGAGGAGTTTCTTTTTTGGCAGATATATCCCAGTTTCCGATCACACATCTGGTTTTCCCATTTGCCATTCCTACCTTGGAAGGTCCCACATATTTTTCCAGATTCCACAGAGGGATTTCCTTTAGGAAAGAGGCACAACATACAGACAACCCCTCTGTTATCACTGAAAATTTTCACCTCATCACAGGAGGGAACGCACAAATCTTTTGCAGCTGCAAAGCCACTGGCATATTATTCTTTAGAGTGATAATTCCAAAGAGAGAGATGAGGGAGCAGCACTGTGATGGCCGAGAGGGCCAATATTTCAGACATGAGACTTGCTCTTCTCCCATGCACTGCTTAAGAAGAAATTCAGTGTGTTTGAAGTACTGCAGCATACAGAAACAAACTTTATACAAATAGAGCTTTAATATAAATTCCTTACGGGGTGGTAGTATTGCAAACAACTCAACATCCTTTACTGTTAAACACTGGACATTAAATGCATATTTAATGCCATGGGAGTGCTCGCCCTTTGGATTTCCCTGTAGTCACAACAGCTATTATGAAAATNGAAGAAAATGAACTCTGAATTAAGCTGAAACCAGGACAGGCAACATGCAAGATGGTGGCTTAGATCCTAAGAAAAGAGGGGAAACTTACTAAGATAATGTACATCAGATAAATGTCATAAACAGTAACTGAGAAGAACAACTGAAAACGGTTTTATGCTACCTTTTTTTTTCTTCATTTCTTTACACTCTCTTTATATGATTTCTCATGAGTTTTTTTGCTTGGTTTGAATAATATGCCTGATGAGAAAATTGTGGATGGAAAAAAAAAATATAGAAGGAGATGAAGATATTTGGTTTTAGCTGTTTTCTTAGATGAGCTATCTGTTTTTTCTGGGAAATTCAGAATGAATGGTGATCCATCTCTGGTGTGATCCCTATCACTGTAATATCCTACCTTTCCCCTAATCCCCTGTAATCTGTAAAAATTCTATGAAACCAAAGGAATTAGGTAACAGGAATTTGGGGAAGAGAAGAGAATTTTGGCCCAGACGCTGATCATCATTTCAGAAAAGTGCACTTACCTGGAGCCCAGTTGAGGTATCTGAAAGGACTGCCCCCAATCCATTGCCAGCCACTGTCAAGTGCACTGAAAAGACCAGTCCAGAGCTTCACATTGACACCCAGGTCACTAGTGAGCCCTAAATGGCCAAAACAAATGAACAGTCAAGTTATTAAATGCCTCTGATTTTGTAAGTTTTTCAATAAAAATTGAAATAAAATTTTAAAGTGTGGAAAAAAAATGTCATAGTAGTTTTGTTTTTAATATAGGTCAGATTTTTTCTACTATTCTAATACATTTTTTTGCAAAAGTGACAAGCTTTTTTAAGAATGTCACTAAGACCTTTTTTCACAAGGTAAATATCCATGGTAAAGCTCTTGGAGCTGACCTACATTTCAACCATAGGCATTAATTTTTTTTGTTGGTTATTTTTTACTTTACCTAATAAATACATTTCTTCATGTAGGTCTGTGATACTTAATAATTCTGCATTCTGCTGCTGGCAGCTTTTTCTTGCTTGGTGCCATGTCAAAAGCGACTCTGAGTTTATCTGATAGTGGGTTCCTGTCACAGGATTTGTTTTCCAAAGGTCATTGTGGATGGTGTCTATAAAACATGACAACAGCGACTTGACAAGAAAATCATACTTGCTAACGCAGAAAATAAAATCTTCATTATAGACTAAAACTATGTTACTGTATGATTTGCTACATTTTTACACACAGTTTGCCCCACATACATACTTTGTCCAGTTGATATTAATAATACATTAATAACTTAAGGAATTACTTCTCCTTACAAACCTAATTTTTCTACATTCACCCTGTTCTTTTTTTATTTATATAACTAATCTACTTCTTTAAAAATTAAGTCTACATTAAGTTACTGATATATTCTACCTGTACACACACACTTCCCTATTGCCTATTCAGAAAATCTTGGTCTCCACATGCATTTCTTACCTTGGGACCCCTCCTACGCTCTCCCAGACCTCACAACATGACAGAAATTATCATTTCCAATCAGATGTGAAGCAGGGGTGAAAGAGTGGTGTATTTGTGCTGGGGTTGCTGGAAAGCTGTGGTGGGTGATTTGTGCGTGTAAGGAGCACTGGAGCACCGAAGGCAGGTGAAGGTCCCGGCCCATGTCCTGCACCCTTCCATTTGCTCCAACCCTCCTGTTCTCTGCTCAGTCCTATGATATGCCACTGTCTTCTTCTTCCCTATATCTCACCTTCCTCATCCACTGCACTTCTTTCTGCCTTTCACTTGTCCTGACTTTCTTCTCACCTGCTTCTAGTGGTTTTCTCTTCCTTTTTCTTTCAGTCCCAGTCACCACCCTCACAATATTCCCTGTATGTACCACTCTCAGGAGCACTGTAGGACTACTCATTACTGCAGAAACAGTGTGAGTGGAGAGCAGCACCTCATTTTATCATTGCATAGCTCACCAGTGAACTTAGGCTAGCCAGAAACCAGCTCACTGTCCAATGTTACTTCCATATCCCAAGGAGATTTTGACCATGAGAGTGGATGAAACTTTTGCTTAATGCCTTTCCTGAGATCTTTATAAATAAATTACCTTTTAGTGGACAATTTCCAAAAAATTGGTCTTTATCAAAATCTGAAGAAGTTGCACACCAGAGAGAGCCTCCTTCATCACTCCGAGGGATGCACTCAGCGTACCATTTACCATTGAGCTTGAAAGGGAACACACAGGGTGCACCAAAGGCATTTCCTCCCAGTGTATAGATATCTATGGAGAGAAACAGAGAGCAATAGTAGCCAGCTGGTATCAAATTATCACCATAGTGTCTTCTTATAGGCAGCTCTCCATGGACACATTTGAATTGTGCAAGAGCTCAACACATCAATACTTCATTACTCCAAAGCCTTCCAAGGCCATTGTGCCAATTAAATATGACTATGGCAAGATATTCAGAATTAAGACTCTCAAACAATCCTTATTTGGCCCTCAGACTAATTTCTATTTTTTTCTTTTCATTGCTATCTGGACTACTGTGTCAGAAATGCTCATGACTCGGTTTCTCCCATTCAATACATACTTCTGTCCTCAGATGACCTCACCTTTAGGATCGTTTTTTTTCCCTGCATGGTTGAAGAGGCTTGGAAAGGAGATATCAGAACATTTTATTAGTCTTCATAAGAGGAAGTTTTGTACTACATTTGCAAGTGACTCTGCTGGGAAGTGACCCTCACATCTCTATGCAGTCTGATTTGCTGCTCTCTGAACAAAATTATGACAAACTTCATTCCACTGGACCAGTTGTAGGGCATGGCAAAAATTTCATCCCCTGTTATTTAAGTTCCCACCCTACCAGAGTCACAGTAGAAAGGAGGTTGAACACTCGAGCTTGGATGCCCACTCTACATGACCCAAGATGGATAATAATGCAGGAAAAGGAAATCTGACTCCACAGTGTTCCTTTGTCATGGTTTTAGCCCTTATTGCATCCTAAACCATTAAAGCACTGCTTTTCCTTTTGCTTTTGCCTACTTTTTCTTCTTGCTGGGCCTGGGGAACACCAGGTAAACACTGTTAAAAGTGGATCACGTCTATGTTACCTAGAAATAAACTTCTTCAAGATGGTCAATCCAAGTAACAGCAACAATAAATATTTAAATATAGCACAATCGCCACTTCTTCTACAAATTGATTAGACATGTTTTGAAACAGCGGAAGATTTCCTCCCACTCTTACTGTACAAACAGAATTGCCATTCTGCCTTACGATTACATCACAGGCCTTTGTCATTTTATTCTATTGTTTGACAGAATTACACTTTCCGAGTTATGCAGAAATGCATGCAGTCATATTTGCTTTGCATTTCTACTCCCTACTTGTAGTCATCTCTGCTACTGATGTCACTTCAAGAAAAGGGTTGCTGCGTGACAAGCAGGTGGTAAAATGCTTTGTAAATAGGGACAGCCAAGTTACCTAGAAATAGAGATTAATTTTCAGTACTCACCCTCATAGCGCTGGGAGCACACGTTGTCTGCGGTTCCATGGATTTTCCACTTGCTTCCTTTGCCTGATCCTTTGGATAACCTGATTTTCTTCCCCTTCCCTTTGCCATAGTTGAAAAATAAATCCTTGCCATGGGTTGCAAGTGTCTCATTTCTACATTCCCACCACTGGAGCTCTCTCGTCCTGTTACAGGATTCCAACGTGATGGCAGCCTCATCATTTTTGGTGAGCACTCCCAGGCACAGCTTGAGTGCCATGCTCAGCAGCTGCGTGGCAGAGATCCACCTGAACTTTTGAAACTCATTGTGTTCATCACAAGTGGTAGTTATGACTGAGCTAGAGTTTTGAGCTTGGGCGCAGAGCTTGCTATCTTCATTATAGATTGAAAATATTCCACTATCTATAAAACAAAATGAGAACATAAACATCTGAGGAGAGATTTTGTAGGAGATAAGCCAGGTACTTGCTATTTGACAGTCTGCTACAACAAAAAATTGAATATATAGAGTCCATAGGGAAAGAAATCAAGGGAGGTTAATCATCAGTGTGAAGGATATTCATCAAAACATTCTTAAGACACAGGCAACACAGAAGCTGAAAATATATCTTTTTCAAGAGAAATTGCTCTTCTTCACATCCCTCCTTAAAGAACGCTGTTCTCACAATGCCATTAAAAAATGACCTTTATTAAATTTCATGAGTTCTTCAAAGTTCCACCACCACACAGCATATTTAACAGGCTTTAATTTTGCAAGTAAAAGGACTTTTTGCTTTAGAGCTGTTAAAAATGGTTTACATACTCAAAATTCAACCATTTTTATATTTGGCCCAGAATGACATAGTTTTCAGCTCATCAAGCAAGTGACGTATTTTTCATTTCTTGTTATTTATTTTGGAAATTCTTGGCAACTGTGCAAGAAGTTGTTTCTTCACAGAGTACAGTTTGTGAGTTTCTCAGGAGGGAAGCCACAACTTGCAGCATCATCACTTCAGTTCTTAGCACAGTTAAGCTAAGTAAGTATCCTAAGTGCCATTAATAGCTACACTTGCAAATAGAAATGTGAGACACTGCACAACAGGGTTTTGTTTCTTAAGACCAGTTTCAAAAAAGGGGCACAACTTCAGCCTGCTCCAAACCTTGAGCATTTCTGCAGCTCGCCTTGCATCCCTCAGCTCTCCTCTAAGCAACAGCAACATCATCCAACTCACTCTGCTGTGCCATTGAGCTTTACTGCCACCCAAGGTTTCTTGCCAGAGGTAGAATAGTTAAACGGGGCTTCACACCCCGCTACCTTCCAGAGCTGCCAGGGAGTGGTCAAACAGCCTCGGTGATGTTTCTCTGAAAGGCTGCAGACCTGAACAAGCCAGATGGCATTTCCCCTGGCACAGCTCTTCTGCTGCAGTGGTTCTTGAGAAGGTTAGCAGAAGATGGGTTAGACCCAGCTTCGTCTCACCCAAAAACATGCACAGAAGAAATTCTCCTGTAGTGGATTAGATCAGCATTGGCTAGTCCCTGCTGCTATTCAAGCGATAGCATGGGAGTCCCACAGTTCCCTAGTTGGGAGCTTCCTGTGGGAAAAAGCTGCAGACACAACGTCATTTGTTTTCCTCTCAGCAGTAGGAGTGTCTGAAATCTAACAGATGGAGGCTTTTAAGGTCCTTCCTAAAGCCATCAGCTTGGAAACAGGATTCCAATATGCAACGATCAGTACGCCATAGTCTATATTAGCTATCTAAGAAACTCAAAGCCAGTGGTTCTGTGCATGCTGAGACGACACTGCCCTGTACATCTGAGCTGTTCTAACCTCCAATGGAGTAATTTCAGATCAGCTTTTGTCTGCATTCAGCTGGCTGATTTTCAAGAATCAGCATTGTGTAGATTATGCCTACATCTGTTAGCATATTTCTTTCACTCACACCACCTTGAAAACTGGGTTAAGGAAACAGAATGCCTATACAGATACCACCAAATTTAAGAGTTGAATAAAACTGTTTCAAATTACATGCTGTGACTAGATCTAAACTCACTGTCCACCAAGGAGGACATCAGGAAAGCATGAGAAAGAACTTGCAAACCTCCATACTCGGTAGAGGACAAAGACTTACCAGACATTTGAAGAGATGTGCTAAAGGAGAAGAGAAAAATCAGAAGCAGATAGACAGCCATGGCCAAATGTTTCACTCCCTTCTCCCCTTCACCTCAAATTATTGCTGGAGACCAAATCTGTGCCTTGCAAGAATACCCTTCTGCACTGAACCAGATTAACAAACCCTTTTCGGTTTTAAAACCCAACAGATACAGGGAAGTTCTGAGCTGCAAATAAGGAACTCTATCATGTCACATGAGTAATTTTGAAATAATACATTAATGAACAAACTTTGCTTTCTAAGCTAGTTTCTCTACTGTATAGATGTTTTCTCTTCCATGGCAATATGAGATCTAAGAGGTAACAATTTAGTTAGGATTTTTGGAGACATACCTTACAATTCAGGACCATTATTTTTATGAAGAACGTGACATGAATGTCTCTTTACCAGAAAGAAAGGAAAAAGGTAAAAAAGAAGAGGAAGATTTGTCTGTATCAATAAATGATGAGAAACACCAGAGTGCAATGCAGTACTGTGAAAAAATGGGCTGGGACATCATGCATATCAGGTAACTATGACCTTGGAATCAGAGAGAACCAGAATTTCCCCATGTCTGCAGCTCCACAGAAAAGAGAAAAGCTGTAGAAAATAGGACCTGTGTTCTTCAGGAGCACCTGTCCCTTCTTTTGCTCCATTCCTGACTATATGCAGGAGCAACATACCCAGACCGACAGCAACAGTTGAAGACATTCTGAAAAGAAACCACACAGTTCTAGGAAGAAGATAACCTGTAACTGGAAAATGGTGGATTTTCAATTATTGCTAAAGACGAAAACTAAACTGGTAAGGAATACTGCCACATTTTTCATCTTTCTAGTATGTGAAAGTTGGCACCCCCTAAGGTGCCCTTCAGGCATTCTGACAAAATCCTGATTTTTACTTTGAAAAACCTCTCTCCTTTATGATAGGTAAAAGAATTAGAAACATGTAGAGGGAAGGGAAGAGAAAACACACTGCCAAGGAAGGTTTGCAACCCTTTTTGCATATGACCTTTGAAAAATCCCAGTTCCCATATTTTCAGGAGAGGCTGGTTTGGGATAACTTCCCCAATATTGTATTTGCCGCATGTCTTTTGACATGAAAATTGCTGCTGTTGTAGGCAATGAAAACTCTAGACATCTACACGAAGATGTGGGATCCTCCTTCTATTGTTCTGACTCAGATGCAGATGGACAACTCACTGGAACTAAAAAGGTACACGAGGAATTAGAGCAGAAAAAGAATTACAACAGTGAGAGAAAATAGTGGCACCCAAAGGCCAGCAGGTACAGCTAGACCAAAAACTCAGAAAGAATGAGAGTGAGGAGGACACTGAGACCTGGGGAAAGTGGGGGAAAAGAGAGGGCTGCCTCAGCAAAGCAGCAGATGGTCAATTACTCAGTGAATTGTGACACATACGCAAAGATGGCTGCACTGAGTCTGGAGTAAATCATACTTCCCAACAGAGGAATGCTCAACTCTGCAATTTCAATTTTCCATCTGTCCTTGCTTCCTTGTTCAGCAGCTCCAGATGTGTGGATGGAAAAAATATTCTTATTTATTATTTACGCAGGAGAAATGTAATGCTTTGTGGTTCTGCTGTATACAACAGCTCAGCATCTCCAAAACTACTGGGAGGCAACAAGAACAATTACAACAGGGAGAAAGAAACTACTTCTGTTCTGAGGAAAGATCAGTGTTTGGTGAAGGACTGTTACTGATGATCTGCTGAGAGAGGCTGAAAAAGAGTAAAGCATAGTAAGGTCAGCTTCACCTCAGTGTATGTTTGTCTGAGCAGACCCCATCACAGCCCACAAAGCGGGAAAGAAAATCAGAAGATTACAAAGATGCACTCCAGCATCTTCCACTTGGCAAGGCACTGCCTGAACTTTTAGAAGTGGCGAGGAAGAAAGGCTGCTGGGTTTTGTGTTGAGTCAGCATTGTTCCTCTGGCAATCTCTGCTCCCAGGCAGGAAGTCACACTCACAGTGTGCAGATTCACCACCTTTTCTCTGAAGTCTGAACACTTCTGGAGAAAAGGGGAAATGAAAATTAAGAACAAGGGTATCAAAAAATGTAGCAATGTGCAGAGACAAACCTTTACACACTACCGAATATTGCCATCGTCATTCCTCAGCTGCCTACAGAAATGCATGGGTGAGTCCATCCAGATTCAATCAGATGCTTGCCTACAGAAGTTAAATAATTCATTTTAAAAAAACCCTGGTATTAAAATCTGAAAGGATCAGTGATCATTTTGCCTGCTATAGCTTGATACAAGATTTCAACCCATAATCTCCACATATAGCATAATCACAGTTTCCAACTGAAAACACTTTTTTTTTAAAAAAAAAAGACATGTTGTAAACCTCAGTAGAAACATTCTAGACTAAAAAAAACCCAGAGAGTGAACAACCTTTCCATTTCTCTAGACAGGCTCAAAACATACTGAAAGAGGCACTTTCACGCTATAATTTCATGCTACATAATCAACTTTTTCTTTAATTTATCTAAAATGCCAAGATCAAACATAAGAAAACTTGGCAGAAGCAGAGGATTAGGATATGAATTATTAGTGATCAGTTAAAAATTTCTTTTGCTTTTCTACCTATCACTTTTGTTTCACTTTATCAAGAAATTATTTTCCTTGTTTTTACAGCAAGAATATTTCTGAAAAGCAAGATCCCAGTTCCTCTGTGAATGCATATTCAAGCAACATACAGCCTGAAACCTCCCCTAAGTAGTGGCATCTACTCAGGAGAACAAGAGATCACAAGAGCAACAGGGGTGTTCTAAGGCAACTGACCGATCCCAGCAGGCCTAGCAGCCGGTGGTAGAGAACAGCTGAAAGAATTGGTGATGGATCAGAATACATGAAGTAACAATGCATATCACATCCATACGATTATGAATCATTTCCAAGAAGTCACGCTGCTTTTTAATTCAGTCAAATGGAGCAAGACAGATAATTTCCCCACCCCAATCTTTGAAATTTTTTTAATGTAGTCAATCACTTGTCAGGAACATTGCAGCTTAGCAGCAGGGAAAGAAGACATAATGCCAGATCACCAAATGATGTTTGGTAAAACCATTACATGACAACTCAATCCAGGGAAGATGGAAACACTATGAGGGTGTGCAAAGAGAACACCAGTTCGGAAGCTACTATCTCAATTTTTCTTGAAACTGTATGATCACTTTTGTCACAAGTATCAACAAGGGAATGATGATGTTAAAAACCTGGGGCTGGACTCTCTATTCAGACAGTCTAATAAATGAGTTGCCATCAGTGAAAGGTACTAGCTGGGAAATGACAAAAAAAAAAAACCCAAACCAAAACCAAAAAACCCCCAAACCCAAAAAAACAAAAAACCAAGAAAACCTTTTTTTTTTTTTTTTT
>VZTL01003106.1:8994-38652 GCA_013400535.1 Scopus umbretta | reverse complement strand
GAGGCCGGGCCCCGCTCTGGAGCCGAGCGCTGCGGCCGCCGCTCCTCCGGGGCCGGGGCGGGATGTATCGGTGCTGGGAGCGGAGCTCGGCGCCGTGGCGGGGGAGGGGGTGCCCCGTGGTTGCGCCCCGCCGGCTCCGTGCGGGGGAGGAGCGGGAGGGGGGCAGGAGAAGGGCCTTGCCTGGGGGGTCTGCAGCTCCTGGCGGCTGTCCTTTGCAGGATGAAGACCATTCTCAGCAACCAGACCGTTGACATCCCCGAGCAAGGTACGTCCGCCGGCGCGCCCGAAGGGCGTCCCGTGGTGCTGAGCCCGCAGCCGCCTAACGCGCCTCTGCCTTTGATTCCCAGTCAGCGTGTCGCTGAAGGGCCGGACGGTCATCGTAAAGGGCCCCAGAGGAACCTTGCGAAGGGATTTTAACCACATCAACGTGGAGCTCTCCCTCCTGGGAAAGAAGCGCAAGAAGGTGAGTGCTGTAGGGGTGGTCTCTCTGCCCAGAGAGGGAGGGGTGCTTTTACACTTGGCTTGAAAACGTCTTGAGAGTGTAGGAGGCTGAACCAAAAGTTTCAGCCGCAGGGAAGTGGCTTAATTTTTCCCTTACTTCTGTCTTCTGGAAGAGGCCTGTCTCGTGGAACCATGGGACCTGCTCAGGAACTGTGGAATTCCTGAAGTTCTGTGATATGTTGGAGTGAATTTGTGGGTTGATTTTCGTTTGTAATTACGGTCAGATAGTTACTGGGAAGGGGATTGATTGTTGTATGCTGTGTTTTATAAACTGGCTAGTTTGGGCTAAATAAAACTAATTCTTGATGTTGAATTTCCAGAATTGGCAAGTTATGTCAGGGGGCAGATGTTTTCTAAATAAATGCATACTATTTTTCTGCTGCCTTAAAAACAACAAGAAAAGGGGGGGAGTGGTTGACTTCAGCTGCTTTTTCACAAGTGTCCAGTGTTTTGTTATAACACTGGACCCACACACAGTGTTTCATTAAAAAGTTGATAGGTAACGCTTAGGAGGCTGACTTTGAAATAACCTGCTCAGTGCTTAGCGCTTGATAAAACATCTTGTCATTTCTAGTTTCGAAGTGTAGCTGAAAGCTTTGCTAATTCTATTTCTTTTTTTAACACAGCTGCGTGTTGACAAGTGGTGGGGTAACAGAAAGGAGCTGGCAACAGTTCGCACAATTTGCAGCCATGTACAGAACATGATAAAGGGTGTTACCCTGGTGAGTTTTATTTTGAAATGGGATAACTCGCATCATTTTTGTTACTGACAGCAACAGACAGCTCTACTTTGGTGAGAGCTTTTCTAAGCATCTGAGATGTAGTTTTCTGTCTCTTTTTCTTTGCACGTGCTGTCAAAACAAGTTCTGCAGGTGGAAGAAAGTATGAACAATAAACTCTGGATGTCTCTTGGGCTCAGCGGCATGGTTTTGTTAAGAAACTACTTTTAATATATTTTTGGTTTAGATTTCCAGTAAACTTTCCACATCTGTTCTGCTTTTTGGATGTGTTCTGCTTTCAATATGTGACGATGCCCTTTATCCTAGGGATTTCGTTACAAGATGAGGTCAGTGTATGCTCACTTTCCAATCAACGTAGTTATACAGGATAATGGCTCGCTCGTGGAAATCCGAAACTTCTTGGGAGAGAAGTACATTCGCAGAGTGCGTATGAGGCCAGGTGAGCATATCTGGAGGTGTACTTCACTATTTCTAACCAGGGTTTCTAAACTATTTTCTTTGTGTACTGCTGCTGATACAGGAGATGGTGAATGATTGTTGAAGCAGCATTTGCCAGTCTGAATTTATGTAATCTTATGATATCTTTGCCACTGTTTAGATTTACTATTAATAATGCTTTTGTAATTTATATTTAGTAACAAGAGCTAGCTAAAGCTAATAACTAGTTTAGAGCTAGTTAGTGTAATACAAGTTACAAGGAGCCCAGTGTTTACTTTCATCATTGTGAGATCTTGATGGCATGCATAGTTGGTAAACTGCAGGTGCTTAATTTTAGATTTGTGTTTGTTTCAAACATTGTATATCCACTAGGTTCATGCCACATTGTATTTTTGGTTTTTGAAGTGGTGGTGTATTTTGAATTTCCTGATTGTCTAGGAGCGTGTATGATAAAATTCAAAATGACCTGTTGGGTTTATGTCTTGAATACGTCAAGTTTTAGCAAAATGTCTAATAGAGTAGGCATTTGATGGAGCTTGCTAAACTCCCAAGAAGAGGAGACAAAACATGTCATAAACACAGTTACCTTAAGACTGTAAGGAAGACTTTCTGTGTACATTTTTTTGATGGTTCCCCTTGTGGTCTGCATTTACTTCAAAGCTAATGTTTATTGACTAAACAGATGAAATTATAAAAACTCCCTTGTGTTACTGTCCTTGCAAATGAAAGTTTCCTGTTAGACTCTTGAATGTCCTAGTGTTTACTCCTTGTGAGTATTTGCAGTGTTGCTAGTATAAACATGGTGCTTGACATGCTTGACTTTGGGGGGGGGGGGGGGGTGTTGATGGTTGGACTAGATGATCTCGGAGGTCTTTTCCAACCTTAACAATTCTATGATTCTATGTCAGAGGGTGGGGGTTTAATGACTTTTGATTGGGGTTTGTCTTAATGAACATAAGAACATGGAAAATGGCACCACCTAGCTGACGAAGCCATGCTGGCAAAATCTCTGGCTCATATGCAGTGTTGGATATCAACACTGTAATGTAGTAGGTTTTAAGTAGGAGTATCACTTAGTTGCTTTCAATCCAGAGTATGACTTGCACTAATCTTTGAGTTCTGAAGCTGTGTGAGGGAGGACAATCCTGGAAGGGATTTGGGGGACTCTTTTTAACAAAGTCGTAGAAGCAAACTATTGCCTAGAATACTACTTTCTGAATTTGTAAATTGGGACAGGATGTGAATAGTGTTTCTTCAGCATGCTTAACATCTTCACCAACAATGTAAATTGTGTGCTCTCCTTTCGGCAGGTGTTTCCTGTGCAGTATCTCAAGCCCAGAAAGATGAGCTGATCCTTGAAGGGAATGACATTGAGTTGGTCTCCAATTCAGGTTTGTGAAAGGAGATGGCATGGGAAGATGGTATAATGATATTGCTACTTTTATCTGAAGATGTCAGCTTAGCAAACTGTCTTTTTTTTTTTTTTCTCCAAACTCAGTGGTAAATAACTCAGATGTACCCCCACAGTTGCCATAATTGCTTTTCATAGTTTTTTTTATCCTTTTTCTAAACTTAGAGATGTTTTTACAAGTCCACAGAAGCTTTTTTTTGAGTCAGTATTGATTGCCTTTTTGGCCCTGAACTTTCCAGCTTTTCAGTTGTATGAGTGTGCAATAATAAACTGTCGCTGCCCCAAGTTGCCAGGTCGGGCTCAGCAAAATGCTTTCTGTTTTTGTTAGAACTGACAGGATTTTAAGCTGGTAATTCCTTTCTCCAAATGACAGTTTTGTTTGTTAGTTGAAATCTTGGGAGTAAACAAAGGCTATGAGTTGGCTTGGGCCTCTTGCTTTGTGCTAATGGTCTTGCTTTGTCTACAGCTGCCTTGATCCAGCAAGCCACTACGGTCAAGAACAAGGATATCAGGAAATTCTTGGATGGTATCTATGTCTCCGAGAAAGGAACAGTACAGCAGGCAGATGAGTAAAACTCTACTGGGTTGGTATCATCTTAACACAATTGTACATCTTCTGTGCAGAGATGGTTACTCCATCTGGGGACTTGACAAGGTTTATCTACTTTAACAAGGCTGTGGTTGAGCAGCTTCCCAACAGGGATGCAGTTGTGCTTGTGGAAGGCATCAAAAGAGGTATCGCACAACTTAAATTCTGCTAGGTCTCTCAATAGCAACTTTCTGTCTCTCACAACTTGGTATTATGCTACTGTATGGAGAAGGATCGAACTCTGAAGCGCTGTATTCCACGCTGTGAATGCTAGTTACCGTGGTGGCTGAGAATTCGACACACAGGTTTACAGCTATTTACGGACAAGACTTGCTTGGATTAATGTTCCTCCTGGTTGGACACTGACTTCACTAAAAGTGGTCGGTGCATAATTTATATAGAAAGGTCTTATGTGTAGTTTGTGTGTAAATGCTTGTCAACAAAGGTCAATTTAATAAAGGCAACTATTTATGTTGCGTATGTATGTTTGTTACTCCAGTTGACCTCAAGGATTTTGAGATAATTTTAAGAATTTTAACTGCTAAAGGGATTTGATGCATTTCAGCTATGCATGGTTCCACACATGGTACAGAACGCTTGTGCAGGGTGAGACAGGCTGACTTGCAAATAAAATAAATGTTGTGTGCCTTCTGAACCTAAACTTGAGCCAGAGGATGCAGATAAAGTGAGTTTTATAAAGTAAAATTTTCTTTTTTACCACCAGCCACTTGCACGCTACTGAAAAAATGATTTTTAGTGCTGTTCAGTGTTCCTTAAGAGACAGAACAACTTGTTACCTGCTTGTTAAACAGTCATGAGTTGTTGAGTTTGAAGGCATCTTTAAGTATTCTTGTCTGAGTAAAATTAAAATTGAGCTATTTATTTAAAAATAAAATTGAGCTATTAGTTTTGATGCAAGACAGACATTATCAGGTAAATTAACTTGTATGTCTAGAAGCTTTCAATTTCACCTTTCTAAAAGCTCTAAAACCTTTCTAAAAGCTCTTAACTTTTTATTTACAGTTGTCTGGATCCTGAAACCATCCAGCATGAGACATTATATCAGCAAGTACCAGCTTGAAGAATCTGATACAAAACCTGAACAACCATGAGATATTTAATAAAATAAAACCCATTTCATATCTTGGCCTTTTTTTTTTAAGAACCAAGTGTTGATTGCATGAACCTGTTCAAGATCTTTCGCTTTTGGAGAAGCAGATTGTCACAGGAGGGTAATTGTGAGATCATGTTAGTGCTGTGAATGTGTTGCTTATTGGCCTCTGAGAACACTCAGACTCAGTGAAGTCTGATGGTTTGGAAACCTCATGCCAGTGGAGTGCGGACCCAGCATGTAAAGCCCTGAAGCGCTAGTTTTAAATGGTAGCGTGAAGAAATAGCAAAAGCGTTGTTCTTGCAGAAAGGAGACTTGTGTTCTTTCACACCATTTCAGAACCCCAAACTGCAAAAACTGATTTCTGTGTACTGTTTCTGGAGGGGAATTCGGACTTGGGATGACAGAATCCGAAGTAGGTTAAAAACAAAATTGGCATCGGTAGAACCAGATTTTAAGACCATTTAAACTGAATACAGAGGTAGAAGTAGAAGTCTGAAAATACAATGCTTTTGCTGTATTGCTTAATTGAGAAAACCTGGGACTTGACCTCAGAGTTCAGGCAGAGCTTATTGCTGAGTTTCACCAGCAGTGGTTTGTGTCATCTGGGGATATAGCTCTGGTTTTTTCTTGGTTACTAAGCTTGCCATGTAGCAACATCTAGCTGGCATTTTGTGCTATTTCTGTGTGATGGTAAAATCCATGTTGTCACTTGTACTTTCCATTTTGAAAAAAGATTCACAGGGAATACTGGGCTAGTGCAGGAACATACTTGGCAACAAGTGGCTAAGCTTAGCATGGAGGAAAGCATCTATGCATGCCTGAGATTCAGCAAATTGCTCAGAGTACTGTCGTGCATGATTCTGCCGGGTTCAACAGCGGGGTGTGGTACCAGTGTCTGAGCCTGGACAAGTAGTGGTGCTAAACTGCAAGTGTGGATTTTGTACGTGGCCTGCTTAACGCTTTGAAGGCAGGTTCTTGTGCTGTTGGGAGTTGGGCAGCTAAAGGAGTCTTCCAGAATTCTCTGTGCTCCCACAATGCATGTGGAATTCAAGAGCATATCCTGTGGTACGCTTCAGTGCGATTTCCCTGGTTGCTGTGAGTGATGGCCAGTCGGCATCTTTGGGTGAGGGAGGAATGCATGTACCTCTGATGCCTGGTGCCATTTGCTGCTCTGGTAGCACATTTAATAGTGTAAAGGGGGTCAGAGTCCCTCACCATTTTACTAATACTTAACTTTCTGAATTAATGAACCTTCTGTGATGTTGACGAATGTTTAAAATATAATGGAGAAATAGTCTCACGCATTTATGAACTGAGACTCAAGGTTGGGTCAAGTATTGGGAGTTTGGGGTTCAGCTGATTGCACGTATCCTCAAAGTAGCACTTCCACAAAGTTTCTAGTAGTCTGTAAGTGGCCACAATTTATCATTTACATAGTCATTTACTTTATCATAATACGTTATCCTTTACCTTGTGTTTGATGCTGTCTTGTGTGTTCAGACGCAGTTGGAAGAGATGACACGTTTATATGCCTTGTCCCTCCAGAAGCACTGGGGTACAGCTAAAGTGCGTCTGTCTGTTTTGGGGACCCTAAGACTGAAGTAACTAGCTCCTAATGGGAACAGGTTAGGGGTTTCCCTGTGTCTTGAAAATGCTCCTAGCCACTGGAAAAGAAGGTTGTAAGGTGGAGGAAGGCAGTAGGAATTTAACCGATGCCTCTTTTTGCCCTTCCTTCCATTTCTAGAGCAGCTCCTCCACCCCTCTCCAGAGGTGTGTGGTACCCCTCCGGGTGGCGGTGGTCTGAGCAGGCAATTTGATGCAAGGACTGAAAAGGCTGGCCAGTGTGGATTTTAAATGATGGTACAGTTCACAGGAAAAACTTGTTGCGCTCATTCTGAGATGACTGAAACCAGACCAAGGGAAACCTCTGGGTTTGGTCCCTGAACAGTTTAAATTAGATTAGCAGGTTCATTTATCCTTTAAGAGCATTATGCCTGGGTTGGTAGCTTTTGTTTAATGCAGCAATAGCAATAAACTCCTCTCATGGTTTTATCCCACCCATGGCTTGCACTGGCACTTGGCCAGAGCTAAGATGATAATACATATTTATTTCTATGAAAAAGTGTGGTTTAGAATTATATTAATCACTCTCTCAAGTAGATTAATAGTTGCTATTTATTTTCTGCTAGTAAAAATGCTTATGGCTGCCCCATTTTGGAGATGAAAAATAGTCATTGTATGTTATTTTGACTTGTCTCCTGTGGGTCCAGTTACATTTGCTCTAGAGTGTTAACATCTGATTTCTACTTCACCCAATATGTGAGAGAGACAGGTATGTTGGTTGACAGTGGAGTTGTTGGATTTGTTCTCCTAGAGGTATCTTCAGCACATTTCATTCTCGGTGGTGTACTTAGTTGGAAGTTTGCGGGTTTCAATAACACTTTTATTTGTAAACCCTAACTACTGCAGTTTCATGCTCAACAACATTCATAACATGAATATACATCACAAGACGCTTTGGTCCAAAGAGGTTCATAGAAAAGTGCACGTCAGTTCTCACAGATTAATATTTCTTTTCAAGTCAAACTGTTATTCCAAGGCACAGGACAGTCATAAAATTTTCTTTCTTTTTTTTTTTTTTTTTTAAATAGATGAATTTTACTTCTACATACAGAAGGTGGCTAAAAGTAATTTCACCAGAAAGAAATGTTGTCATAGCTCTTCTTCCTGTGCATACAATTACTTTCCGTTTTCCAACAAAATGCTCGGTGTGTATGAGTGGAGTGATTCACGTAATGCTTTTCTACAGTTGTCTGATCTGCGTCGTTCTCTGTAGAATGCAAACAGTGGTGGATCTCACTGGAAGTGGGCTTGTGCCCCCTTTTTAAAATGAAAGACGGACTCGCTGGGTGCTTTTTGCCTTGAAACGTTTTCTTCTTTTTCTTTTGTGAAAAACAATAATGGTTAAAAGCAACATAAGGGTAGAGAAAAGGCAGCAGGCAAAGAAGATTAACGGCTTCTTCTGAGAAAGAAACAAGCAGAAGCTACACTGCTTTTCTTGCTTGGGGGGATTGCAGACTGAATAGTCAGCGGGAAAGCCATTGTTGCTTATCAGGTTATTGTAAAATTTTATTGAAGGCTTTGCTTTTGAATCCGAAGTGAAGAATCCAAATCTGGGCTTAGATTTTTCCTCAGTCATCTTAAATGCATAGTAGCCTTTAATCTTGACTTTATCGATGTAGTAAGCTGCGAAGGGGGAAGAAAAAAAATGTTGTTAAGAAAACCTTGCATGACCTGCAAACCTTCTGGTAATGAGTTCAGATTTCAGATTATTAACCTATCAATTTCAAAAGCACAATTGCACCATAAAATAGTTACACTTGCTGCTTCTAACAATACTTGGCTCCCACTGTCTTAATTAAGTAAAAACAGCGCATCAGCATCATTTTTTTTTAAAAAAAAAAAGTTAGAATTTGGGAATTTTCTGGACTTACTCTGTGAAAACTGGATTTGAACAGGGTCAGAGCTGGGAGCTTGCTTTCCTGGGAAAAGCCAGATGCTGCTCTTCACTGAATGCAGCTGTGATGACTCAAGGGGAGCAGCTGCTCATCTGTGCCACGAGAGGAGCTTTCTGAAAATTCCTGCCCTGCTCCAGGCTCAGCTGCTCAGCCCCGCAGCCTGCACGACCACATGTTATACTGCTGCACCCAAGTGTTGGGTGAAAATGCTTTAATGAAATCATAAGTAGCAGTTCTTGGTGAATAAACATATCTGTAACTCATGTGTAAGCAAAGAGTATAGTTGGGGATGTGACCCAGATTAAGCAAGAATGTAAATTGAGGTGATCTTTCTGTGAGTATTATAAAGTATCATGCTATCTGAAAATTAAAATGGCAATACTACAATGAAGTGCCCTTTAAAGAACCTTTTCCTTTAATAACTTACTTCCTTTAATAATTTATTGTTCTTTTGTTTGCAATGTGAAATTAACACGGAAAACAAATGAGCAAATGCTTGTTAGTCCTGCAGTAATTGAGAAAGAGCTAAGCACTGGAGGGGGAATGCTCTGTTTCTTGCTCGTGTCTAAAAGTAATCTGAAGCCATGCTTAGCCATGAGTAAGACCTGTCTCATTTTTTACATAGCTAGATCCTAGAGAGGAGAAACCAGGATACATAGACTGTGTTTGGGGACAGGTGCCTCAGAAGAGCTTTTAGACACCCCACGTCCTTATCAAGGAACTCACTAGTGCTTGCCAATAGGGAATAGTGAGTGCAAGGAAGTATCGTACGTCTCGTTTTGGCTGTATGGTTCAGGTACCGAGGCCTTTCCGGTACCCTGTGGCTTGCTGCTTTCCTTTTAACATTTGGTTGGAGGAAGAGGGATGGGAGGGGTGAGGTCCCTGCAGCATTTCTCATACAACGAATTATTGCTGAAGATCATTGCCTTCAACATTTTTGTCCTCCATAATTGCTATTAATTTTTCTCTAAAGTGAAGAACTAGATTTCTGTAGGTGCACAGGAGAAAGCAAGTAGCGGAACAGGAACTAGAGTTTGATTCTCCCTTCAATGGCAGCTCCTTAAAAATCTGGTGACCTGCCACATTTCTTCTGTATGTCCCTCCAGGTCTCCTTGGACTTGCTTGTGCTCTCCTGTTCAATGACTCTAGTTCAGCAGCAAGTAAGGAGGCTCCCACCTTTCTTTGTAGAGTAGAAATTATAGTTGTCTCTTGGGAGTTGTTGGTGTGAAGTCCCAACTGAATAACTACTCTACTGTATATGCATGCCAACATGGCTTTTCACATGGTTTAAACTGGAAGCAGCTGTGGCTGCGTTTCACATGAAGGCTTTATGCCTTTGCTTTGCGTTATATCTGCCCTGAACGTGCCTGCAGAATCAGGCTCCTCAGGAGGCTGAATGCTGATGGCCGGTTCCTGCATCTCAACCAGAACTGCTTGCTCTGTTTGGTGCAAGTCTTAGGTGCTTAGGTGCCTGGGTCTGTGCCACAGAAATGGCTCTGGGCTACTTGAATCTATCCTATACTCACCTTTTAAAACCTCTTGTATGTATTTTCCCAAGTAATAATTTCTAAGTTCATCATTGTCTAAGGACTGGTCATCTATTCCGTTTGCTGTGATATAAATATCGATGTCACCGTAGGTTTTTTTAATCCACTTGAGAACTTTGCGCAGTCCCCAAGGCACCACTGCCAAACGGGAAGGGGAGGTCAGGCAGGTGATATCCTGCAGAAATTGGATGTCACGATCAAATTCATACTGGCTCCCATTCTGAGGTTCGTGAATCACAAATCTGGTGGTGAAATGATTCAGTGCATAAAAGTCAGCTGCACCTTTGACGAGCTGCTTTTCCTCACTTGTGAAAGATGGCAATGAAGAGTATGAGAGGCCTTTTCTGTTTTTAAAGCCAATGTATTCCCTCATGGCAGCTGGATAGTCCCCAGTCTTAAATATGGGATCAGCAAACCAGCCTATTTCAAACTGAAGAAACCTGTTGGCAGCTTTTGAATGAGATTCAAAGTAGGGGTTGGCAGGCTCAGCCCAGTCCGAATGCAGGGACAGGGACACTTTGCCATACTGAAAGGATCGGTACTGCTCATCGTATATTTTCCAGGCCATGGCATGTGCTATTAATAAATTGTGTGCTGCCTGGTATGTGTCATTGCTACTCCTATTGTAGACATCACTTAGCCGGTTAGGCTCGTTTATTGTAATCCAGAGTTTAACCAAATCACCAAGTTCCCGAAAACATAAAGCGGCATAGTCTTGAAAAGCGTAGGCAGTAGACTGGTTCAACCATCCTCCTGCCTGCAGCAAAGGACCCGGCAGGCCCAGGTAGGCATGAGTTGGATAATATAAAGTGACCATGGACTGAACATTGAGTTTCAGTACTTCACTAATCACGCATCTGTAATACCTAAGAACTTGCCTGTTGACCACAGACAAGTCTCCATTGGGTAAAATTAGAGACCAGTCAAGTGCAAATCTGTAATGGGTGACTTTCATTTTTTCCAGGAGGTCAAGTTGCTTTTTAATACTGACAAAATCCGTGCACTGTGCAGGTCGGGTTTTTAGCTTCACCCCTTTAACTTTGTGCAGCAGCCCGTCTCCCGTGACGTTCCAGAGGTAGAGGCTGGAATCACAGAACTGAGGTGAAGAAGCCACGGATTCTGCCTGTGAAAATAAAAATGATATGTCACAATGGATTTTTTAATTAAATGAATGCCTGCTCATAGTCTGCATTTCTGTCTGTGTTTGGCTATAGGATTAGTGCTGGATGTCAGAAGGTCCCACTTAGATGCTCCGAGGGGAAGAGGATAACTGACTCACCTATATGGCTTTGTCTGAGCTAATGGTTGTCTTGCCTATTCTGTTCCTTCATCTATGGAAAACACTAAAATTGCACTCTGCTTTCTGTTCAGGCATGCACTGACGTTTGCCCTGCCACCATTCTACACAACATATATTTTCGCACAGATAGAGCTCCCGGATCGAGTTCACCCCGTGGTCATGCAAACAGCAGTTCTCAGGCAGCTGGCAGGAGAGCGGGGTGGTAAGAACAAGCACCCAGCGGTGTACGAGGCAGGCACGGATTATTTTGGCACTGCTGCTGAGATCAACCTTGTGAAACTGTGGCATAGTGTTCCCTGGTCTTACTGGTAGTCCTTCTGCCTTTGCAAACATCTGACAAGAACAGCTTGTAGCGTTTAATGTTAGTTGTATCTTGACTATCACCTGCTAGTTAACAAGGTTAGCACAGGATGTATCCTGTGTAGTACAGGATTTTTTTTACTATTCCAATTTTTTAGAAGATTTTTTTGTAGTATTTGTAATACAGTGTAGTGAGGTTCAAAATATTTAGATTAAATCTGATTTTTTTAAAGAAAATGCATTTTTCCATGTTGTGTATTTCCTCAGAATGATTAACAAAGTATATAGAAGCTGTTTTTTTTTTTCCCCTGTGATTGTCAGTGAATAGGTTAAATTATGGAGTTATTTTTTGAGACTAATGTTGGTCATTGGACTATCTTTCTGAATGCCATGACAAAAAGAGTATCCCAACACTGGCCATACATATGGTTAGCTTATCTACCACATTTAAAGTAGAAATAGGTACTGTAGGAGCCAGTTTGGAAAAAAGGTGGTATGGTCTGTTCTCAAATGTGAGCTCAGATGGTAAAGGCCGTATGTGCTGGTGTTGGTTATTTCTGCCCGTGGTATAAATCTTTCTAAAGAACGGTTTGTTACCCACTTGTCTAAGTGGCACTTAGAGCCAGGCTCAACCCGGGAATCTGTTTCTGCCTTGTTCAGTAGCTTTAGACAAGACCATGAGCCTGCAGATAGCTGTGCTGCCACCAGCAACCACCATGTCCCTGCCCTCTGCCAGCCTTTCCATCGTGCTGTCCTAGGCATCCCTACGGCTACACTGTGAACTGGATTGGGAAATTCCCCGTGTTGAAAAATAAACCAGGAACAATCGGTCGGAGTCAACTTCTTGGTCTGAAATTTCCTGATCTGATCTGCCACATGGAGATGCAGGCAGAGGGAGGGCGAGGGAGGGCCAGCCTTGGAAGGGCTCCTGCAGAGGGGTCTGCTGCTGCAGGAGCACCCTGCACTCTGGGACTAGCTCACCCAAAAAACCTGTAAATTACATGAAATTGAACCTATGCAGTTATGGCTAGGATTAACTTCTGTGTGCAGTTTGCATTGAGATTCTTGAACGAAAGGCGCCATACACAGTCATATATTCAAAAAGTGAAGCTGTTGGTCGCTCTGCATCCAGCAGTCTTCCCAGTATTTTACGCTTACCTTGAGAACAGACTCGGTGATACCCCAGGAGAAGTCACAGGAGAACTGAGCTTGCAAGCTTGGGGTGGACTCCCTTGGGAAGAAGCCATTTTCTTGTATGATTTGTTTATAATAAAGTGCAGATGACTTGGGAATCCTTTCCTTTTTTTCACTCTTAAAATCTACATAAAATAATCCGCGCCTGATGTTGTAAGCATGTTGCCATTCAAAGCCATCAAGGAGTGACCAGGCTGTGTAACCAAACACATCTATGTTGTCGTACTTAATAGCTGCGTAAGAGAAAGTAACATCCGTGAGTCTTGTATTTACGACTCTAACATATATAAGGGATATTTAAGAGAAAGGTCTATTCACTTCGAAAATCTTGAGGGATTTCTCAACACTCATACAGTTATTGGCCCATCGTGATGCATTGCAAAACTGTGACAGATGTTACAAATCTTAGTCCTTATTCATTAAAAAATACGTACATCACTAGTTCCTTAAGAAATTAAATTACTGTAGGATGCTTTATTTCTGCTCTGAGCAAACATGAAATATCATGCCACATCCAGATTTTAAGTTGTATTTGTTGATTTGCAAGTAATATATACCAATAAAATTAGAGAATCATGACTAAAAATTAAGGGTGCAACAGTTGATCTAGTTTGCGACTCTGTATTTGTCATGAAGCTAAAACTGTCTAGCTTTATTTGAAAGATTTACTTGCCAGCTTTAACATTTAGGAATGTCTGCTCAGCTTCTAAATTGAAAAAATATATGTGGCAGTTTGGGACATGTAGTGACTTTAGAAGAAGCTGGGTTGATCAACCCAGAGACTAAAGTGCTTGATTTATTCACAGAATGGGTGCAGCACATGCATGTTTCTTCAGTCAATCTTTGTGTCCCTCCACCTTGCAAAGGAGTGTACATATAATCTTTTACATGTATGGGAAAGATGACAAAATGACTGCTTTCTCAGATGTGGAACCTGATTGACCAGGGAGGGCAGCAGAACTTCCAGAGCAGCTTCTCACTGGACACCAACCAACAACAACGTTCATTACTTGCCCACAGCACGTGCCAGCTAGCAGCCTGGAAGAAAAAGCCCAAACTCCATGCTCAGTCATGTTAGCTGCCTGTCGCCAGCTTTGAGCTAGGAAATAATGCAGGATAACTCCTCATGTTAATCGTATAAGGGCTGGAATATCAAGGGCAAAGCGGTGACCATGTGGGGTTACTGAGGATTTTGATGCAGATAGATGGACAGCCATATTTTACCCATAGTGCACTGAAAGTAGCCAAGGAATAAAGACGAAGTATTCTGATTTAAAGCTCTATTCTTACCCAGCATTGCTTTGCCTTATTTTCTCAGGACATTTTGCTTTGCCTGATTTGATTATATAGTTCCACTGAACTTCTTTGCCTTAGTCACAGCATGCTGCAACTTCAGCAGGAGGTAGTTTTGCACAGTACTTATATTTATGCAGCAGAGTAACAAGGTACCCAGCAGTACTGTCTTAGTCAAGCATGCTATTTTACTAGCTGCTGGAAGAAGAAATCAGAAAGCCCAAGAGCTTGCAATGTAAGTATATGAGAAGCTGATACACAAGGCCAGAATACTGGTAAGGAGATGAGGGAATGTAATGAAGCAATACAATGGCATCTATTTTCAAGAAAAGCAACTTATAATACTAGGAAAACCATGGAAGAAAGTACAAAAATGTCTGAAAATACCAACGGCAAAATGCAGAGGTGGAGGATAGACAGAGTATCTAGATATGTAGAGGATAGAGAGAGACAGGCCAGTAGGGCCTTGCAAGTAAAGAGTACTTCACGTCTGCGATGAGGGAGTCTGAACAAATGGAAGTAGGCATATAGGGACAGCATAAGTGACAACTGAGAAAAAATATTTTTTTCTAGAAGGATACTGAATGGATGGGGACTAAGTTTAATTGTCAGAGCAAAAGATGCTGCGGTACTTGAGATGGTGCATGCCTAGATGAGAATTTTTGGCTGTTTAAATGGGTAGGGAAAAAAGCACTCGTTTATCTGTATTTTATGGTAAGAAGAATTAATAGTTAGGCAGGTGATAGGTAGAGATCCTGTGGATCTGCATGAGAGTATGTTTGTAGCGTGGTCTGCAGTGACAGTGAAAGGAGAGGGAAGAAACAGAAGTCAAGATCCTCACTGAACATTAGAGTGGGAATGAGAAAATCCTCCAAAAAGCCACGGGGATGGCTGGGGGCAGGAACAAGGGGCTGAAGGTAGGAGGACTCAGGAGTTCATTAAGCTCCCTGTGTCATCAGAGGTGACATCCATGGAAGCAGATCTCAAGGCATTTCTGTGTTGGCTATGGGTGGAGCTTTGGAGTCCTTCTGAAAAAGCAATAGTTTCAGTATTGACAGGTGTATCATGCCACTAAGAAGCTGTAGTTTCAGTTGCATCCTTGTATCATAACCAGGGTCAGTTCATTCCGATGGTGATGTTATATATCACATATTTTTGTGACTCACAGCACTGTAAGATACAGACATACACTACAAAGTTTACAGCACTTTCCTTGAACACATACAAAGGACATAGCTCCTCATAGGCTGTTACATGTTATCTTAACAGCCACCATCCCATCACAATTCGGCCTATATAACTGATGTTTTGGGGTTAGCATGACCTAACTGATTTTGCTGCAAACAGCGAATTTATACCTGACTTCTCTGTAAGTAAAAATATGAAAATATGTTCCAAGTATTATTCCTGATCAGACAAATTAAAGTTTGCTTCACAAAAAAATGTATTAGTTAAGAGATAATCCTGTACTTTGAAGCAGAGATTGAAGTATCTGCATACATAAAAACACAGATGACAGTTCTTGAGGAGTAGTTATTGGCTGAACATTGACCAAGTATTTCAGAAGTGTGACTCCATAGATGGTTATTACAGCAGGCCTGCTGTAGAGGATTCAAAAAAAGAAGATGCTATGGATTTTCTTATGTATGTATCCAGAAATCTACCTGTTCCACACCTCCAAATCCAGGCCTGCATACAGACTTTTCTGCTGTTCCAAGGCAGTATTAAAAATTTCATAAACTAAATACTGGAATGTAACCTCCTCAAAATCTGGAAAAGGTAAGACATGTTGCATAGCTGCTCTATGTAAAGTTTACAATTTGAACCAACTTTAAATATATCTGGATAATCTTCATTAGGAGCTTAATTATGTTTGTTAGTGATACTTCCTGACTTGGTGCTGGAGTAAATGACTACTTGTGTTTTCCCTTTTCTGAGAATAAGAAAGGTTTTCATAAAGGGATGCGAGGCATCACATCACTGTATGACATTAGCAGCAGGGCAGCCTGCTGGGGGGACGGGTCTCGGGACCAGCAGCTGTCCCTCTCCCAGCACTGAACCTACAAACTGGCTGAGGACGAAAAGTAATACTGGTTTTGCAGAGGCTTTAGGTACTAACAGTGTTTATATTTCATACAAAGTTAAATCTTTTGTCTTCAGAGAGTACCCCTATGTGCTGGCTTTATGAAGGGAAAACACCAGGATTAAAAACATGTCTTTCAAACACATTATCTCTGTTTGGCATGTAATAATCCTGAAGAACAATTGCCCTTCTCCTGCTGATTTCCTTTGTGCATTTTACGTTGGAGTAGGACCCCAGTGTGGCAATGACAGTCTGTTGTCACTGTCTTGTTTTCCTGCTGTCAAGGTATGTACCTGCACAAAGGTTTTACAGTTGGGCTACCAGCAGTGAAAAGTGATACCCCATTGATTTGTTTTCATTAATTTCTGACTCAGTTTTGCACTTACTTAGTTCTAAAATCCAATGCAGTTGTTGGACTTTAGCTTTCTGTGACAAGGACTATGGTTTTTTTCTGTGTTTGTACAACACCTAGCACCAGTAGATCCTGATCCATGACTCGTACTCATGCAGTATAAATAATTAATAATTAACTTAGTTGCCATTATCACTTTTAAAATAATGATTACATCATTACAGAGCTAAATATCAAATGATCTTAAAAAGCTCTCTGCAACAACTAACTTGTGTACAAACCTTGTAAAACTTTATTAATGAAGTTTTTCATCATGTAGATGGCTGTGGTATCATCTGTTTTCACATGGCTGTCAGTGAACCAGCCATTCTCTGCAATCAAGATTCGAGGACTGTCGTATTCCAGTTTAATCCAGTTCAGTACTTCCCTCAAATTGAGTGACAAATTTTGTCCCATTTTTGGTAGAGTGTTTGGAGGTTTAAAGTTATTAGGTCCAAAGGAAAATGCAAAGAAGTCAGCTGTTCCCTTTATGTAGTTTTTCTCATCCTCAGTAAAGCGTGGCAAAAACGAGAATTCATTTTTCAGGTCTTCTGGATAATCACCGTCCCCATGAATGGGTTTAGCAAACCACCCGAGTACTCTCTCCATGGACTGCTGACATTTAGAAATGTCCAAAGCATCCTCCAATTTGTTAGGCTCAATCCAGTGGGATCCCAATACTATGGACATCATCCCCTTCTGATATGTCTGAAAGTGTTTTTTGTAGTTATGCCAAACTTTTGCATGAGCCTGATGAGAGAAAAATAGCAATAAATTGTAACTTTCTAATAAATCTTCATGTGTGTTGGCAGCTAGGCAGGCAGGTAGCCGCATCTGATCCACTGCAGACTTCTATGGAAATATTAACAGTTATGTTTATTAACAGTATAAACAGTTAAGGCACGCTAACTACCCTGCACAGCTGTAATGGGCAATGACTGTTATACTGCAAGGCACCTCAAGAGGATGGTAATGCTCGGCAGCTCATGTGCAGGGTTCCTTTGCCAGTGTTGGCTCTGTGCTATTAACTGCTCTGTTACCTGGATTTACTCTGATCAAACCATGTCCACCTCATCCCTCTTCTTGGGATACACTTCCATTTGTTTTAGTTTGGCCTAATCATATGAGTAAGTTTTCAACTTCTGGTATTTGCACCGTCCCTGAATGTGAAAACTTGGAGAAAGGACCCAGCTGCAATGTTTGGTCCCAAATGTCAAGTTTCACAGTTCTATGTGAGAATTTTGATCCAGGACTTTAGTTCATTTCTTCTCTGAAGCTGCTATAACAATAACAATTTTCCTGACAGTACATGCAACAGCACAGAATAAAGCTTATTAATTTTAAGTAGACAGCAGCAGTGCTTTGGTTTTAAAAGGAAATTTGACAGCAGTATCTCATAAGATCTATTGGGTATGGCATGTTTAAATACTCATAATTGGCCAAATATTGACTGCCCTAGGACAGACAAAAGTTTTGCTATTCACATTAGTGACAATGAATGTATACCTTGCATCACATCTTAATTCCAATTTTCTGATTGTCATCGTTTTAGAAAGCTTAACATTGTCACACAGCAGAATTACCTTCAAATGTCATGTTGTTGATTACTTAAATAAGAGAACACAGCAGTCAAAATTTACAGGACAAAAGGAATACATGGGAGACTAAGGAACCACTAGCATTGTCGGAGTCCCATGGGAAAAGAGGAGAGCTAGGGTGCCAGAGAAGTGTGACGCTGGATCACAGCGTGAATCACACCGGAGGATCTGACACAGGGGACAGGAGCTGGCCTTTCCCAGCTGAGGACTTGTCAGGTAACTCAGGGTTTACCTTATTCCTGAAGTGTGGCTTTGCACTCTTCAGCTGGAAAGAAAATAACTGTTTGCTCCCAGAAAAAAACGTTGAGAAGCATTGTGAAACAGCTAGAGTGCCAAGTTAGACCGACATCATTACCAAGCCAAACAGCATTGCTTACCTTTGACAATTATTTCAGTTCATCTATCTAGAAAGACACAGCCTTGACAGTTTAAAAACAACAAAAGACCTGATGTCAGGTAGATATTTGGTTAAGCTAGGGAGTACCGAAGAATTACAGTTTGTGAAATTTTGTGTATCAGTTGTTTATGGTTTCTAAGGTCATGCTCGTAACATTTGTTCAAGGTCTGTCTTTGAAAATACTGATAAAGTAACATTAACCTTTGAAATGTTGGTTCTGAAGCTGAAAAGAGAAGTCGGCAAAATTGCACTCATGAAGCAAACTGCAAGATACGGCTGAAATATTATAAAATGGATTTCTTACCAGTCTCATCCGAAAATTTAAGTGGCCAGTGCCATCTCCTCAGTTATCCTCACCTCCCAAAGGTCCCTTTAGCCCGGCATGGCTGCTGGGGTCAGGCTTGCTTTGTTCTCTGCCTCTAATGATTTCTCATCTGGTTAGTGTTTTGTTTTTTTCCCAGTCACAGGCTACTAACACCACTGTTTAGTCAAAGGTATATGGTTGCGTTGGCTCAACAAGAAAAACCCTGCTGAAGTCAGTTGTATTATGCACAGTGCCAAGTGGCATGACAATAGCACCACGTAAATCTCAGCAATCACACATTTCTAGGTGAAGTGGAGAAAGACAGCTTTGCCAAAAGCCAACTAATTAGAATGCATTATTGACAGGTAAAAGACGATCAGCGACAACTCATTGTATTCATACACACCATCAAGAGGCTGATTAGAAGAAAATAAAGTTACTATTAAAATATTGTCTACAGTAGAGAATACAGACACAGGTACAATTCTACAGGAGTAGACCTCAAGTGCAAGTAAATACATTTAATATGAGTCAAGATAGGATCCCCATACACAAATTCATGTGTCACTGAGGTCTCTTAATTCTAAAGGTTAACTCTAAAAAACTGTCACTCTGTCTATAGTATGGGTTTTTACAGATGTAGTAGAGACAATAGCATTTGCTTGCCTATAATTCTGTTTTGAGTTGTTAGTTATCTGTAAAGCAGCTTAACATTCTCAGGTGGAAGGTGTTCGCTATGTGCGAACTATTATAAACCAGCTGATTAATATAATTTGTCTTCTAAGACCACATATGAAACAAACATGAACTAAAAAGCTGTATCACACATCAAATTGACTATTTTGAGTAAATCTTGACTAATCTTTTTTCAGTTAGAGTTTAATCCCTAATCTTTCACTTTCCTTGTTAGATCAAGGACAAATGTCAAGGCTAAGTACACAGTGAAAGCAGGATCAATATTGTGTATTTATTCTAGATACATATGACACGATATTTTCAGCATATTTTCCTGGTATTAATATAGAAATTATTCTACAGACTTGAAAGTCACAGAGAGTGCTAAGTCAGTTAGTATTAACCCTGTAAAAAAGCTAGATAAGTCAATTTAATAAAATCAAGTCAACAGTACTGTTCTCCTCTCTTCCTGAAATATGCTTATATTCCTTCAAACTCTGATCCTGTAATTTATCATGTACGCAAAGGGCTTACTGTTGAAAGACCAATACTTTCAAATTCTTAAGGTATGTTAAAGTCAAGCAATTTTCCTTAAATGTCTCAGCAATGAGCACACAAAACAATGTCAGGGGTATATGGAGTTATTTTAGTGTGCTGGAGAGCAATGGGAAAACTAGAATTAAAAAAAAAAAAAGGCTAATAAAATTATTCTGGCTTTGTGTTTTTTAATTTTTTTTAATTGTTTGTTTTTTAAACCATGAAGAGCTAGAATACAGAGTCTGATCATGATGGTGTTCAACATCACTTTAGAAGAAGGGCAGGTGCATGTGGCTTATTTGGAGAGTTCAAGGCCCTTTTGGTCTGTGGTAAAGATGCCGCATAGTCACTATAGCTAAAGCCCTTATTTTGCAAACTGACTCTGAAGCTCAATCCTTGTGAAGGAAAAAATGTCTCTTGAGATGTAGGAAACTAAATTTCTAAGAGGGTGTTTTGAAGGACTGAGGCTTTACTATCAAATTTGTCGTATGCTAACTATCTTGCATTTGGATTGTGTTTTTCCTGATGATTTCCAAGAAGCGTAAGAAAGCTAACCTGAAAATAACAAATCATACAAAAAAGTGTGAATCAGTGCTGAATTTTACGTCATCATTGACGGCTACTACTGTTTGAAAAATCTTCCAGCAAAGACATTTACAAGCATGGACAATCCCGCTGTCCACCCTAGAGCTGTACTTGTTGGAGACAGATTTCCCTCCTCCTGTAAGAAATACGGGCACTGGTGTAGCTTTCTAGATCCTGAGGAAAGAAGGCCCCTTTGGAGGAAGGGAAAAATGTGTCTGGTTGGACGTAGAGATAAGAATTAGTCCCCACTCATTCAGTAGAAATTTGGTTTTAAGGAGAATGAATTATGTGACTTCTCTGGGACATGCTCATCCAAAGATCCCAAAGGCAGCAGTGTCCACAAAGAGATCCTGGCATAGCAAGAGCTGCCCAAGAGCTGGGAGTAATGCAGCTGGGCACAGAGCTGAACCTGATCTGTGACTGATCTATATGGAGACACCATGTTTGAAAGGGAATTTATTGCCTTTTCTCAGTATGTGATATGAAGGTGTGTCCATGAAGAAAATGTTTAGGGACATCTTATTCTGACAGTTTTCTCCCGGGCATTTCTGCCAGATGGAAAGGAGCGTGATTGATCTTTAACAGGGGAGGAAAAAACCATCCCTTTCTGCTTGTTACATAGCAAAGGCAGAACTGCCTGGAGGGCACTGATACAGAGGACGAAAAGAAGACAGCTTGGTCTGCAGTTTGTGATCTTTACAGACCTCAATCTAAGTATGAAAGAACATAACTAGACGGAGAGAAAATTGCAATAATGTATCAGGTATATATCTCATTTAGCTCCAGCCACAATGATTCATCTGCTTTATATTGTCTTGTTTCTTGTCAGTTTTATTTACTGTTAAATCAAAGAAATCAATCTAATTTTTCTGTATGCAGTTTTTTGCTTCTCTGCCTCAGCATGACAGCTGCCTCAGGAGCAAGCTCATAGTTTTTGTGTCTTGTTTGATGTGTCCTTCCAACGTCACATGGCAAGTTACATGTTATCATTAATTGTTTTCTGATGTTGCTTTTGTGAAGTACAGTCTCCTTTAATGAAGAAAGGAGATACATTTTTGACGGCCACTCTCCGGTATAAGGTTCCACACGCTCCTTGTGTTAGTGGTAATGATCATACAATTGAATAGAGATTTATCAAAGTGAACCCCTTAGCAATTTACAATCAATAAGCATCAAACTTCAAATTTCCTATTAATTTCCTTTAAAATGATCAGTAGCAATTATTACCCTCTGTGTATAAAAAGCATACATACAAACACACAAACATGTTTTTTAAACTGAATATTGGAGTTCTTATGTGGATTATTTTCCCCATGCGGATCCCCTAAGCACCCTGCTTAGCAGCCTTTGCTTCCACATTCACTAGCCCTCTTTATGGGTCTTGAATAGCAAGACCCATGTAAACAGCAGGACTGTCTCTTAAGTAGATGTATCTGGGGCATTCCCTTAAAAGGATGAAAGGCACAGGAGGAAAGCACATCTAATAGGTGAGACAGCATCTGCAATGCTTGTGCAAGCCAACGCCATAGGGGTCTAGGGCTTGACGAAGACAGACCAATCCTACTTTTTTGAAAAGCCTTAATAAGATAATTAGCTACCTAATTACCTACCTGAAATCATTCATGGAAGCAGATAATTTTTAATCAGTTCTTAAAATGCATGGACTTTTTCCTTATACCAGCCAATTATTTGAATTTGAAGATGTTGGCTTTCTTTAGTCTACTAAAATTGATAGTTTAAAATGAAGAGAAATTTCTTCAGCCGTCTTCTAGAGACACAAAAATCTCCAGCAATTTTCAAACTGTTCTTACAATAAAATAATCCAAAGTCCAAAAAAGCAAAGGTTTATGGTTTGTTATATTGTTTTTGTGATTCTATGAAGCTTAGCTTCAGTTTATGATTGATATATCACATAAAAGCACTCCTTTACGTAAATGGTAATTAGTTCTCACAACACTGCAACTGCAACAGTGCACTGGTAATGAAACTAAAAGTAGGTCTCGTGAGAGCGCCTTATTCAGTTTATCTAAACGTACTACAAAAAGGCTTGAGAAGGATTATTCAGCAATTTGCTGTGTAACAGAGTGGTGGCCAGATTAGTTAGCAGATTAAACCTGTTTTTTCCTGCTGAGCATATTTCATAGGTGTTTGGAACCTGGTAATGTACAGAGGGTAGCATGGAGAATATTGTCTTTCAACAGCCTGTCCAAAAATGATGCCCTGACACGGACAAGAACATGTCTCTTCCTAAACCCGCTGACAGAAATGGGAATCTTTTCAACAGTTTTAACAAGTTTTGCCTCGCACTGCCAAAACCTGACATTTTTGTTGGTCTTTTATTTTTGGGAGGACATTTTTGGTTTGCAGTGGCAAATTAGAAGGTAGCCATAATACAATGCCTGAGAAACAGATTTACATACACCAGTCCTGAAATTAAGTCATGTGAAATTTCTTTAGAGAGATTCTTATAACATTCCCTGCATCTCAAAGGGGAGACATTTCACAACACATGAATCCCGATTGTGCATCAATATACTGTATTAATACGGTATTGTCAAGGATACTAAACAAACTGAACATTTAGATACCCACAAAAATCTTTGAGAAAGATTCTGTCTAGTTGGCTTGAAACATATACCACCTCTGACTTCTGTGGAATGACTGGCTTTAATTACATTTTATTAAGAAAAAAAAAATTATATATATATATAAAAGAACAGTTGACTCATGTCGACTGGTACCTCAAGAGTTTCCATTCCACCTCCAAACCCAAACACGAAACTCCAGTTCCTCAAATACATTACTACACATTTGAGATTCTTCATGAAGACCTAAAATCTTCAGAAATTTTACAGTGCCACGGGAGAGAACTGCTAATACTTTAGGTAACGATCATGGGGCTGTAAGAAAGATACAACATGAAACTCATTTCTGCCCAAGAATAATAAAATCCTAGCTAATGAATTCTGTGTTGCTGAAAGTCTCATTAACTCTTTCACTGAAGTGATTTATTTTATATTCAGATTTGCAGACTTTAAAACTACAATCAACTATCAGATCACATCTGAGAGTTAAATAATATTGACCAAGGAACTTAGGTCAGTAATCTGTATATCAGGCCCAGCTGTGCTTGGCTTCCTGGAACACCCCATTGATTCTTCAGCAAAGGCATTGCTCTTTATGTGCTGTGAGCTGCTTACATGGATTTTAGAGTGGGAAAATGCAGAGACTGCCTAGTTGGTACCCCAGTATTGATTGTGCCACTTGGAAATGAAGGCAAGAAATGCTACAAACTGATGTTGTCTCTTTTACATGTATATTATCAAATGTATTTGCATTTATTTAGCACTTGAAAATAAAAAGAATGATTGAGCATCAGTTCTCTTTGAGATGTTTCACAAATCTCTACAATTAAGTAATTCTTGTGCTAAGTCTGAAATCAGTTAGTGACTCAGGATGCTCGATGACTTTTCTACGTGTAAAACTTCAATTGGCTGCAGCGTGAATTTTCTGAAAAAGGGGGTTCTGCAGGTTTAAGCCCAGAAGCAAGCACAAGAAATAGAAATCGTTAGTTGCAGAATATTTTAACTACTCTGGCAATTATTTTTTTCCCACATGCATGCTTCTTTCTGTAGGACAAATACATTCAGATTTATTTGTTAACTACATTTATAATGTATGGGAGGTAGTAGAAAAATTCTCTGTGACAGCTAGGAATATTTTGAGCAGGGGGCATTATACTAGCTGCTGTATCAAACAGAGACAGGATAATGACCTGCTCTGCAAAATACTTTAAGCACTACAGATGAAAAAAACCACTGTATTGATATTGTTAATTCTTATCTTAAACTGCTGCTATTTAAAATTGGTTTATATTATAGCAAGAGAAAATGAGAATATAAGCTCCTATGCATAGGAACTAGCTACTCTGTAGAATGAAAGGGGAGATGCTGTAAACTCTGTAATACTGTTGAGAATACCATGAACGTCTGCACTTTCTCCTTAAGTCCTTAGTCCACTTCAGAGTTCTCTTTTTGTCCTTCCCAAAGAAAGAATACCATGAACTGAGGACTCAGTACTGCAGCTGTTGAAGCTACTGATCATGGGATCAAGCCTTTTGGATGTGTAATACTGTAGAAGACAGCTGATAAATCAAATAAGACTGACATAAGAATTAAAATGTCAAGAACATCATGGAAATAATGTAATTCTGAAACTCGCAAATACTGAGGGGGACATTTGTTTTCTTCCAAACCCAAGAACTGCTGACCTTGCTAGTTCAGCAATAAATATTTTGCAATATGACATTACTAAGTTAAAACTTTATATATATATATACTGTATTTATATAGACAACCTCTATTGCTAGTAGAATTGATCCAATATGCAAATGCAAATAAATTTCATTTTAAACTAACAGAAGCCATTTCAGTGTAGCCAAATGAATAGTCATGTCAGTGTGTTTAACAAAGTGAAAAGAATAAAGAAGGAAAGCCATGCTCTTTAATAGCCAGATTTTGTAGGCAAAACCTAGTTTAAATAAAGTAACAAACAAGCACTAAAACAATAAACAAAAAATAAACAAAACATAATTACTGTGTCAGCTGCTGTGACAACAACAAAAAAAATCAACATGAAGATTAAAAAAAGGCTGCCCTAGCTAAGAGTTATTTCTCGATGTTTTCACATTCCTTGATTATTTTTTTTTAACACTCACTACATGATCAGTTCCTCCCGTCATTTCCTATGGCGGTGCAAGTTCAGTTTGTAAAATCTTACTATACTGTACCTTGATCAAATTGTGTCCTACAGAGTAGACGGTTGTTATTTTCCCTCTCTCTCCAGGAGCATGAATGCCTGTGCCATATCCATGCCAAGCAACTAAATATGGATTGTGGATTGTAATCCAGTATTTAACACGATCCCCAAAGGTCTGGAAGCAAAAGGTGGCATAGTCATTGAAGATATCAATTACTGATTCGTTTTTCCATCCCCCGTATTTTTCTTGCAGCATCAAGGGCAGGTCCCAGTGGTACAGCGTAACCACAGGGTCAATATTTCTGTAGAGTAGAGAGTCAATAAGGGTGTTATAATACTGGAGTCCTTTTTCATTGGGAGCTGCTACCACTCCAGTAGGAAAAAGCCTGGACCATGAAATTGAAAACTGGTAAAAAGCAACTCCCAAAAAATCCAGAGCAGACAAATCTTTGTCCAGCAAGGTGTAACTGTCACTGGAGGCATCTGCGCTGTCAGCATCACTGAACTCCGAGTGGATGAAGTGGTCCCAGACAGAGGAGCCTTTCCCGTACTTCCTCCAGCTGCCTTCCACCAGGAAAGCCCCCGTCCCTACACCCCAGAGAAACTCTTTGGGGAACGTGTCATACAAGAACATCTGTGTTTCACTCACAGGGCTGAAGTGGGGGTCCTTTTTCCACACAGATCTTCCCTCTCCAGCAAGCCCAGTAACTATCCTTATGACAACTAGCGTCCAAAAAGCAACAAATCTTTCCAATCGTCGGCCACACATTATGCTGGTTTATAGCGCCAGTGTTAAAAGTCAGATTTCTTGCACTAATGCTGAAAAAAGAATCCATTCATTTGCTGGAGTCCCCGCCGTGTAGACTGTCTTCATTCGCCACGAACTGCTGGAGTGTCTTATCAAAGCTTCACTAAAAGCTTGTGATCGTAAAAGCCCTGTCAATGATTAGCCTGAACGGTGAGACTAACGTGGGCCAGAGAATGGCGTAATTTTTAGGGAGGTGGCCTCTGTATGACCACTGAGACACCTAGCTGGCTGCTTACTGCAGAAGAATAGGTTGCATGAGATGTGAAACCTGCAGCAGACACTCGTGCTCCCAGATGCCTGATCTGGACAAAGTTATGAACTGGATTTCTTTCCTTATTACTGATATGACTGGCAGCATGCTATAATCAAGGTTTGAAAATGTTTTCCAGTACAAGATTCTGAATCCAGTTCCTTCCTGCTTTGTCATATTTAACTGTTTGGGCTGTAATGTTACTTGGTAAAGTAACAGAGGAACCAATTTAACTGATGAGAGTCATACAGTGACTTGAATTTGGAAAGAGGTTTTGATTAACTGAGCAAAGAGTTGGGGAAGAGAAGCACTGTGACTGTTAATTTGGAAAACAATTAGCACAGAGCGAGATGCGATCAGGGGCTGTTGAGAAGCAAGGGTGCAAAGGGAGGGGAAGAGGAAGGGATTAATTATTCCCCTAGCTCAAGGGCAGAGTTGGTACAGACTCCAACCCTGATGCCGTACGTGGACGTCAGTACGATGCGGCACCATGGGATCTCCTGCCTCCGGCCGTGCACTTAATGAATCTGCTTTCAGAACGAATCAAGGCTGGGAGAGGCTGTGGTCTCCAGGGCACTTGCCATTCCTGCAGCAGTAGCTGGGAAGCCTGATGATGATTCAGTTCAATTCTTAGCTATCAAATTTCCTTTTCTATCTTTACCTCTGCCAAGGCAAGTGATTCAAATTGCGAAAACCAACTTTTCACTTGACCATTGATTATCTGCTCCTTGGTTTAGGGGCTCAGCTCTAAAACCTGGGGCGTGATCTGCAGAAATGACGAACGCATTAGTCGAAAGGAGTTTTGAATGTCTGCGATGTTAGGCTGAGTGAGTATCTGAGTTAAGACACATTCATTCTGCCTAGATATGCAGACTGAGAGAGAAAAAAGACCTGAAGACAAAGTTCACTTAGAAAAAGTGTAATGTTTACATGAACTTCAGCTGCTCAGCTCTACTAGAGTTAGGTGCTCAGAAAAGCACAACTTATGTAATTGCCGTCAACAGTGTGATGCAAATCAAGAACTTATCTTTACCCTATACCCTTACCTTATACAGCAAAAACTGTTTGAGATGGGATCAAGCCTTTTCTAAAGACACATAATTGTGATGGATACTATAGAAAGCCTAACGTAAATAGAAACTAGACCACAGATCTAGAGAGAATTTTTGGAATTTTTGGTCTGCAACAAAATGCTAATTTTTCTTTCTACAATGTGAAAGAATCTTGATTTTTTATTTTTTAAACTAGGGACACTAGTAAGAACAATATCCCCTACAGGATTCCTCAAAATAGAGCCTACCATCTAGTAAATGAGTATGTGAATGTTTGTTAATGTAGTGAAAAAATATAGAATTTAACCCAAAATGTGAATTTCAGGAAGCATATTATTGTTGTGTTTTCCTAATCATCTCAGCATTACAATACTATACTTCTTTAGGGCAATTCCTAACCTCTGAGGTCCTTTAGACACATATGAAGCTCAGAATACCTCTGTTCCCTTATAAAGTTTTCCTAAATGATCAAAGTGTATGGTCCCCCTAAGATGCTTGAGAAGCACTGCCTTAAGTGCTTCAAAAATATCTCAGTATTATGTTACAAGTTTTTCTGCTTTATACTTCAATTGGGTTCCAAATAATTCAAAATACAAATTTTGTAGAGCAGTAAACAAAACATTGCTCCAAAAGTTACAATAAAAGTTGATTTCAATTTCAAAATTGTAGCAACATATAATTTTGAAAATAAAATAAACAAGAAAGTACTAACAAAAAGAAAACAATTATTTTTTATTCTTAATATATGAAAATTTATTTTTCTTATAAACCTCCTCCTCTCTCAATAAACGAGACAAAGCCTTCACTAATAACAACAACAATAGGACTGGTTTTGTTCGATAGGGGAAAAAAACTAAAGTTCTAGAGTTAATGTTGCCATTTTTTTCCTGGATTTTGGAAAAAAAAACAACATAAAAAGACAAATAGTCTGTGATTTTCAGAAAGGTAGCAAACAAGTCTGGGTTTTTAAATTACTTGTCCCAGCTGTAAAGAGAGTGATGACATTGAGTGTACTTCAGCTACTTTTTAAAAAGCTGTACTTTTAGTTGGGTAATATGCCTTTAAAACATGACCCATGGGCAATTACAGACTTAAAAGAGACATTGCCTTCATTTTATCTTGCAAAGCGCATCATAATAGAGTAAGTATTCAATTTTGTTTCCTCTGGCAGAGCGAGTTTTTTCCCACTTCCAGTGGTTTCATAGCCATGCACGTCGAAACAGAGGCATCCCCTGTCTCCCCACCATACCCAGGAGTGAATTACAGTCATTCCAGGTATTCAGTCGGATCTCTTTTCATAACGGGTTAAACTCTTGCCTTCCAAGAAACGTGAACAAGTCATAAGCCCACAAGTAGATACTGCTCTGCTGGATGTTATTCTAGGTAGATTTATCAACTACAAATAGAGATAACCACCTGCAATAATTCTTTTAGCATTATTTAAACAGTTTGTCTGGCTCTTACAAACGTCAGCCATTTTAACTACTCTTTAGTTCTGGTATGAAGAATATGCAGCGCTTTAAAAATGACATAATAAGAATTAAATACGTAAATACAAACATATCACCGGAGAGTTTTTTTTTAAAGTGATACCAGTTTTGTTTGCATAGCCATTATAGTTGAGTGCATAGGGAATAATTTGCAAAACAGGCTGAAAAGTACAGCCTGTGCTGTGGGCCTGCCTTTACTTGCTCTCTGTCATGTGTTTCTTATGCAGAAATCCAAATTCACAAGCTATGCTAGTGTTGAAAATGTAAGAGCCCACCTGACCTTGTGCATTCATAAAAGAACAGGAGCAATTTCCGTACAAACAGGGTCTTATAGTTGCTTGATGTCCAATTTAAAGAATTAACCATGAATGGTAATAGATACCATTAAAATTCCTGTTTTCTCAGATTGGACAAAAAGATCTGACTTTTTTCTCTACGCAATTATCTGCCACCAAGTGGACAGTCTCTTGTTCTGGGAAAAAAAAAATCAATACAGAAGATACACACATGATGTCTCCTAGCGCAATTGCCAGTGCTAAGTACAAATTGAGCTTGTACTCTTTGCATTTTTAATGAGTGTTTTTCTAAATAAATGGCAGTATTCTTAACATCACAAATTCTGCTTGTCGTCGTCGTCCCCCCCTCTTCATCTCCAAGACTAGCAATAATTAGCGATTCAGTAGGTCGGCAGAATCTAAACATCAGGCAAATCATTATTGAGGGGGGGGACTGGTTTTATTTGGTTTGCCCAAGTTTATTCCCTCCCAGCTTTCAGCAAGGGGGGG
>VZTL01003095.1:2674-23322 GCA_013400535.1 Scopus umbretta | reverse complement strand
TCAGGAACTATCTCCTGCTTCAGCTGGGTTAGACAATGTAAATGTTAAACACCATTTATCAACTTCTTGGGCTATATCACAAGCTAGATAATCATTAAGTGATATTTTATGTACATCTACTAAGATTTCTTTGACTCCCTTTCTCTCAATTAGATTCTCTATAAAACCAGCAATTTAATAGGAAAACCCCCCTTCATGCTACAGTAAATTTGTTTACTCACAGTAGGTATTTAAATTTTTAAAATGTTTGTGCTATAAATGCACACTCTTATCCTCAAAGTACCCGAATTATCTTTTTTTTTTTCCTTTTTATGAAGTGAGATTTTGATTCAGCTAAGACCGGATAAATGCCCTTGGACTCGTTGTCAAGGCCACTCATTGGCTGCAACTCCCACCAACTTCAGTGGGAGTTTTTTCACAGACTTCCAGATGGGATTAGATCTGCCCAGTCTGGCTCAATTAATGGTGGTGAATGTACTGCTATAAAAGCAGAATGTCATGACACCAATTCTGATTGCTAATAGTTTTGCCGGTCAGTCTAGGGGGGGAAGCCATGAACAAATTTAGGAGGCTAAATACAAAGGGAGCACTGGCTCCCTTGAAACACATTTAAAAGAAAGGTTACAAGAAGAGACTGGATTTTTAGGAGGAAATGGAAATAAATACAATGTTTTAAAAGAAGCCATAAGGGAATATCTGTCCTCTCGTTTGTAAGACAATTTACAGGTATTTAGGCTGATTGAGGCAGGAATGGGGGAGCGGGGGAGGGAGGTATTGCTAAAATAACTGGAAATGAGGAGGTGGCCAAAGTCATGTGAGCAGCTGAAGCTTTGGAGAGCACCACTGTGGATGGGGGACATGCATTTACAGGAACTCCAGTGGCCCGGTGCCAAGCTTTGAGCTGAATTGACTCCTTCCTGGAAAAGCTGCCATGTGCTGAAGATGCTCTCTCAGCTAGGATCTGGAGGGCCAAGGGGACATTGCTTGTTCAACTATTTAGACAATTTAACTACAGAGCACCTGTCTCAGCCTGTTTCAGGTCATCACCCTTCCAGTCTCTGCAGGAGCTACAGGCTACTCTGTAGCTAGAAAAAGATTTTTTTAATCTAGGTCTCCTTGGTAAAATAGCTTTTAAACTGACAGGAGGAGGTAGGTGGGGTTGACATGCTTAAGCTAGTTTTGTGATACCCTGTGAACTGAAGATATCACCCAGAAAGGTTTGTAAACCCATAAAGATTGCCTATTCCTAATTATTTATTATCTTTGCTGCTATAGACTTCTCCTGTCTTACATTTAGGACATTACTTCTTTTGCAGCCATCTTGTGATAACTTTAATAATCCCCTTCTTTCATTTGTATTATCTCCTTGGAAATATTTATAGGCTATGTTCATATTCCCCTGAGTCCTTCTTTCTGCAGAGAGAATTAATTTTGTTTCCTCAATCATTCCCTCTCTTATGTGCTAGCCTATAATCCTTCCATAGTGTCATTTTCTTGCCCTTCTTTGCATTTTCTCTACTTCTACAATATCATTTTTAATCACAGACAAGAGAGCTACATATAACTTCTTAAATATAATTGAATACGTCACCTGCTCTTGTAGCTCCTTAACTGAAGAAAGTGTAAGGTCCGGATCTTACTTTCAACTTCCTTGTTGTGCAAGAACTCCCATTTGGAGAGGATATATTGCATAAACCCCTGTAATTGTTCAATAGACATATGGGAAAATGCAAAAGAAAGATCTGGTTGTCTTTTTACAGTCCTACAGAAGGCCCAAAATTGAAAATGACCAAATGTAATTAATATCCATTAACAATCTTGGACAGGCAGGATAATAGTGGTCTATTAGACCATAAAAATGGTCTAATCTTATCAACATGAACAGCACTAATTAAAGTAACAACATACTAAATTGTGTGTATTCTTGATACATTTCTGCGGCAGCACTCAGCTCTGAACTAAAGGAGACAGATTACACTGATAAAAAGTTTCCATATTTCTTCATATTTTCTTCAAAAAGAAAAAGGTGCCACCCCAAAAAAATTCAAGAGCTCTTGTGCTGGCTGCAATGGACCCCTCACTGTCTCTGTGCCAACTACATATGGCCATGTGGCACCAGCAGCCACACCAACACACATTCAGCTCTCTTGGCACAGTAGGCAGCAGGGGTTGGACCCTCCTGTATGGCACCACTCATAAGGTGGGGTAAGGTTTGTGAGGAGGGCGACACTGGCCTTTGACAGTAGAAGGATCAGCTGTCTCTGATTTGATAGGATGAGGCCTACCTGAGTAAGGCAAGATGGGGGTTTGCTGAGCACAACATTTCATTTCAAATGTTAAACTACACTGGGGTTATTTTAGTCTCAAAATACTACGGAGAAGAGAGTTGCAGTCACACAGCATTAACATTTCCAACAGGTGAACAAAAAGGGGCAGAAGGAATGAATTTTAATCCTTTTTTTATATTTTCACTTGTAAAAATGGAGCCAGAAGCAGCTATCATCAATACTTTTACCAAGTATTTTTCAAGGCATATTAGAACAACCCCTGAGGAGGATTTCATCTGTTAATTGCCCTTTAATACTTGGTAGGTGTCCAGCTATTGTCCTATAATTTAACACCTAAGATAGCACTTTAAGTTTCATTCAGATAGATGTTCTATACAGGAGTACTGGTTCAGTTTAGATTAGAAAAATTATTAAGACTGCAATCTGTTCTTGTGATTCATATTTCTGTTCATTTGTTCTTGTAATAGTACCACATCTGCCAGCCTCATTAACCATAATAGACCTTTAAGCTCCTGGTGGGTTATAGGTTTCTAAAGTGTTACAAAGTAATTCTTGTCACTATAATTTAAACATGATGTTGTTGTTATTACTGAATCTATTTTATGAACTTTTTTTCCCTAAATAGATACATGCAGAAATGCTTGGTTGTATATTGCACTTGGCTGCAATGGTAACAAAAATCTGGGTAATTACAGATGATGAACGGTGGATACTGAGCTCTTGAATACCTAAAGCAACCTTCTGCCCTAACACACCTCATAGTGAAAGTGCTCCAGTATAATACTAATGAAGAATATTACATACCTGGCTCTGAAAATGAGCCCAAATTATGTTCATTATGCATGAAGATACTCATATGCACTGTCAGGAACTTTGCCAATGAACCTTTTTGATATGATCAAATGACAGAGCATCCTAAGGCATTATTGAATACCACACTGAGATCTTGGAAGATTTTTGCTCATAGAAAGTATGATCACTCTACTCATTAGTCAACAGTAGTCACAAGAAAATGCATCTTCCATTCAGCGCAAGGAGATTCCAGTCAAGCCCCAGATCAAGATCAGGACATTGCTTATATTCTGCATTATACTTTGTCCCTGAAGAGCAGCAAACAAAATAGTATATTTTGGTTTTATAATACTAATAGTATTTATTCATCTCATGTAATCATACTTCATAATTCAGAATGCTTCACTCAAGGATCTTAAAGCTTTTCTCAGCATCAAATAGTATAACCAAACAATCTCAGTGTTTATGTTCACTGTTGCTATTATATACATTGAGTGCATTCATCTGGCAGCTACCCACCATTTCAAACATCTACAGTGGTGAGATAATTGTTGGAAAGCCAGTCTCTAATATTCAGGATCAAGCCAGTCCCAGATCTTCTAGATACTCTATTTGCATAGGGCAAACTCCAGTCAGCATCAGACTTGCATTTAAAGAGCATCAAGTATGCCAAATTGCCCACTACGGATGACTGTTTCCATTGACTTCATGCTCTGGACCTTCCTGTCCCTTTAAGCAATACCTCCGTGGGGAGCAGTACATTTTTTCTTACATGAGAGCCAGAAAAGCGCTTAAGAGTTCAATAAATCAACAGGGATGGGTTGGCATTTCAAGGCAGGCCAGGTGAAAGTAGACACAAGAGGTATAGCTAAACTGAAAGTCAAGAATTTATCATCGTCACTACTCGCTAATGGATTCACATTACCTTAGATGTAACAGTGCTCTCTGTTTTGGCAAAACCTGGGTAAACAGCATGAGCAACATGTTTACATTATTCTGGAGTAGTTAGAACAAATCCTGCCCCTATGGTCCTGCAGATAGATGGTCAAAACCAATGGACAAATATCCTTTGTGCACAAAAGGAAAAGAAATACTATGCCGTTAAATGCTGGATTTGGAGATCCTTTTCAGTGAAGGACACTGAAGGAAGCACAACATATGTATTAGCTAAAGGATATAGTCACAGGAAAAACATAGAATCTGGGAGAACTAACTCAGACTGCTCCTGCCCAGTATTTTCTGCCTAGACTGTAGTGTATCCTACAAGGTTTTAGATTTTCTCAGCCTGCATTGTCAGTAGTTCTGGTTAATAATCCTGTTAAATTCTTCCTTGCCTCAGATTTCTTTCAAAAAAAATTCACTACCTTAATTTCTGGGGTTAATTTATCCTTTGTTCTTCTCTAACAATGGTACATGGCAGATGATAGAGGAATCTATATAATCCAGTACTACTGGTAGCGACAAAAGCCCTTGCCTGACAAACGTCACATCTCCATATTTTTTAAATATTTGTTTATGATATCTCACACTTTGTGGGCCTGTCAGGAATGACATAGAGTGGCAGATCTTTACTTTTTTTTCCTTTTTTCTGAACTAAAATTAAAAAAGAAAAAAACAACCAGAGAACATAATTAGTTTTCCTAGTGTATTAGCTTTTCCTTGTGCTTTTTCTCTCAGTCTTGTGTTTAAACATAGGAGATGAAGAAGGAAATATTTGCCAAAACCATGGTATTGCAAATATGTCAAAATGTTCAAGAGAACAAACGGGTTGTTAATCATCTGAAAGGATGCAGCTGACAATCCATAAAAGGCAAAAGTTTTTTATTTCTGTGAAAAGTATCTATTCTCTCAAATTGGTTTCTCTTGGCAGACTGACTTCTTTGGGTCAATAATTACTCCAGCTGTTGAAGCTAATTTTGAAACCTTAAATCAAATTCAAGCAAGACCTGTTGTAGAACAACCACAAGCTTTCCTACTGTTTTGTAATGCTAAATAGATCACACATAACAGAAAACTACACATGAAACAGAAGTCAGAGGAAGAATCTTGGCAAAGATACAAGTAATAGACCGTAAGACTTCTTAACTGGAATCTCCTCACATTTCCTACACATTACTGGAATCTCCTCACATTTCCTACACATTTACTGTTTGTAATAATCCTGATTTCAGCTTAATTCAGAGTTAATTTTCTTCCTAGTAGCTGCTATAGTGCTGTGTTTTGGATTTAGTATGAGAATAATGTTGATAACACACTGATGCTTAGTTGTTGCTAAGTAGTGCTTTCACTAAGTCAAGGACTTTTAAGCTTTCCATGCTCTGCCAGGTACACAAGAAGCTGGGAGGGGGCACAGGCAGGACAGCTGACCCAAACTGGCCAAAGGGCTACTCCATACCATATGGCGTCACGCTCAGTATAGAAACTGGGGGGAGTTGGTCAGGGGGCAGCGATCGCTGCTCGGGGCTGGGCTGGGCATTGGTCAGTGGGTGGTGAGCAATTGCATTGTGCATCACTTGTTTTGCACATTCTCTTTATTATTATTATTATACTTTATTTCAGTTATTAAACTGTTCTTATCTCAACCCATGAGTTTTCTCACTTTTACTCTTCTGACTCTCTCCCCCATCCCACTGGGAAGAGGGGAAGGGAATGAGCGAGCGGCTGTGTGGTGCTTAGTTGCTGGCTAGGGTTAAACCATGACACTAAAAAAACCTCAGATATTCTGGAAATTGATCAGAAAGAATGTAATATTTTACATAAAGCTGGGCAGCTCAAAAGATGAAGGCAGCCAGAGCCATATTTTACCCCGGGGACAAAACTAAAAATCTACATTCAAGCTAACACTGGTAGAATTCATAATTCAATGAAAATTCTCATTCATTCAGAAATTTTGTGCCGTTTTAGAAAAAAACTACAAAAGGACAAGTGACTCTTGACCAACAGTGGCCTACATCTTCAACCAATGGAGCCATTTTTCAAATCCGTAAAAAGCAGAAAATTTTTATTGCTCTTTGTGAAAATGTGGAGGCTCCTTTCTCTGCAGGTTCCTTCTTTTAAAAGTGCAGGGGAAGATTATAGCCTAAAGGGAATGACTGAAAGCACCAGAAGGAAAATAAAAGCAGTGCTGTCTTCTGTCACTGGAAGAATATTTGTACTGCAAACGTATGTGTTTTTCTGCGTGTATTTTTTCCCATAGAAAACATGGGTGGAAAAGAGTGACAAAAATAATTAAAAAAAAAATCACAGAGTTTCAGTGAAATAAACAAGTTTCAACACTTTGCCCCTCTGTCTCCTGAGCCTGACTAAATCAACAGGGAGAACAATAACGCTGGGAAGTGGTCTTGCTGCAGAGCAAAGTAGACTGTCCCAGTTGGCATGGTTATTAAACTTAAAGTTATTGCCGAGGTTTTTGCCTCTGAGCAGGGCTGGCTTGTGGCTGAACACTTAGGTGTGCCATGTCCCCACCACTGTCCACTTAAAGTCTATGTGAAAGCAATCCTGGCACCCCTATGTCTGGCAAAACATAACTATTCTGTTCTGACCTGAAACAATAAATATGGTCTTGCAACTGAAGATGCCCAAGAGACCAGAAATGCTCCTCTATCATCAGCACTGCCAAGGAATCAATGTCTCTAGCAAACCAGGCTTCCTATTGAGAACTCAGAAAGTTGAATACCTTCAGTACATATTGCATTAATGCTGATTCTTTTGTCAAGCAATCAAATTAGATGATTTGGGGTTGTTTCATGTGGAAACTAGCTTAAAATTCCCTAAAAGTCATTAATCTACAACACCAGATGTGAGTTGGGCTGTGAGAATTTTGAAGTGGGTTGACTCCTCCATGGAGGAAAAATGAATGCTGTATGTGTTTGGGAAATTCTTTTAAGGATGTTTTATTCACAAACAACAGATATCTAAGATCATGTTCACCTTGTAAAGAGATTTCTGAAGCAGCAAGCAGCCCACACATAATCAATCCATCCTCAAGACTTCAGCTGAAAATGCACCTGTGTCCCAGGCTGTGCTGATGTAACAGCTGCTGCCTGTCTTTGTCACCTCTTTACCAGCACTGTGGTCACCTTTAGGAAATATTTTGCACTGGTTATTTTTGGATATATGGATGTTTTGTATTTTGGATGTTGGAATAAAGTACTCCTGCAGACCACTAGTATAGATGGAATTTAGCCCATGATACCATGTTTGCTGCTACTGGATGTGTGTATTACTAGATCATCGCTGGTACAATCATCTGTAAACACACAGATTTCTGTCAAAAACCAAGCTCAAGTATAGTATTCAAAGCCAGTGCTCTGATTCATGTTAGTAGCAAGCAAGGTGTAGAAGGAGAGACTGATGTGACATAAAATATACATACAGTAAAAAAAAACAACCAAACAACCCAAACCAAGCCAACAGTACACATTTGAATGGGTAGAATATCTTTGTACTTGTTTATGACTGGTTTATATGGTGGCAGTGACTTCTATCCAGTACCAAAGCCTGATTCAATGCCTCAGGAACCACAGCCTAGGCTTATTAGTCATCATGACATCAAATCTGTCCTAACTACACATAACTACACATACTACAGCCGTTCTCTTCCCGCCAAACCTTCACTGGCAGTGTGGCATTTAAGGGGTGCCCAGCACTTCACCTGCTCCGGACGGATCCTGGCACCCTGCCTTGCAGGCTTGGTTCTGCGGAAGGCAAGTGGAGGCAACAGCTTGTGGGCTGTTGCCACAAACTCCCCAGCCTCCTTACCCTATGGTGAGGTGAATCTGGTATTGGAGTAGTAGGAGCTATTCAGAGAGCTCCTTTCTCTCATTCCACAGTGAGAGAAATCTGTTTGAAACAGGCTGAACTCTCAGTTTTGGCAATGATGCATTTACTGAAGATCCAGGTTTCTCACATTTAATTTCTGGGAAAGACACTACTGAAAGGCAAATGACAGTACATAGCCAAGTACTATGGGCTCTGTCTCTCAGACTTGAATAAATGCATCAGAATGACCAAGATATTTGATGGAAGATTATATTTGATGCTAGATATTTCTAATTAAAAAAGAAGATAAAATTGCATCCCTTCACTCTACTCCCAACCACTGGAAAAACACATATACCATTTCAGTGATATTTTCTTTTAAGGTTGAAGGGAATTCTTACCAAGAATGAGTCAGGTGGGGAAGAATTAGTGAGCACTTTTGTCACTAGGAATAATTTAAGGAAATTCATTTTGGTTTAAAGGCCTGCCTTCAGACAGATCTGCATGTTGTCTAGAAGGCACTGAGTCAGTAAAGCTAAAGAGTTCAGTAGTGCTAGGCATTGCCAGGTAAGGCTGTACATAGCTTTTGGGTAGAATAGAGCCAATTTTATTTACCTATGTTTTCCTTCAAAGGATAAAGCCTTAAAGATATTACAGCAATAAAATACCATTTAGACAGAAGTAACGAGTCGGTACTGAATCATCATCTGACATGAGCTGTGTGGGGTTATAAGAATAAGCTGCTTCTTATGGAGACACGTGCTTATTATCGATGAAGTTTCAGAACAGTTTTCTTCTATTTTAAGTTTTCATTCCTTCTAAAAACTGTTTTAGGTAGATTTTCAAACAATATTCAGAATTCTTTTGGAAAAGGAAAAAAAACACACGAGAAACTCCATAGCAAATCTGTTACATTTGATCATAATTAATAATCTTTGGCCATTTTTGGGTGCATTTGGTGCTCCAACCTTTCTGTGTTAGTATTACAAAACAGGATGTTCAGTGGCCTTTAATGTGGTATCCAAAGTTTGCTATTAAATTATCCCTCTTACTGTAGGAACCAACAAATCTTATACTTCATGAATGATCCTCTTCCATTTCAAAAGCCCAGGTTTTCCACTCTTGTAGCATCAATAATTTTTCATAACTGCAGTCCCATAGAGTTCACATACAGTGAGATTGAACCTCCCTTTTCATCTACATTAACAGTTTACTAGTTTCACTGAATTGACTAGAATTACTGTTTGTGACCCAGAAAGCTCGTCCACAGATTTGATTTCTGATACTGTGTAATTAACATAAACTTATTAATTACTTAGTTTCTCCATACTTATAGAAGGTAATATGTTCTTACCTCTCAGGTAAACTATGTATTACAACTGAGTTGGTATACTCAAATACTTAAATTATGGTGGACATCATAGAAGTCTAAAACTGCATAATTACATCTGACAGTCTCAAAAAGTACAGCTAGTTCTCTTTCATTGTAGCATAGAAAATACTTAATTGTGCACCAACTAGCTTAAGAAAATGAAATTCTCAGAAACACTGTTATGTGTTTGTTGAAATTTAATATGAAGAAATAAACTAAACTACATGAATTTAATTTGCATAAAAAATAATCTTGTATTAACAAATAGATAGATAGATATGTTTAGTAAAAAAAAAAAAGTCCTCTTCTATAAAGTAAATGAAAGAAGTGTAATTGAAAAATGGACTGTCAGATTGGTGCTGGTCTAATGCTGTTCTTTCTGCAAGGAACATTATGCATTAGTGAGCTGAGAGCAACAAGCTGGAATTATTTTGAGATACTACATATTATTTCTTTAGAGTAATACAATCAGCTATTCTATCTCAGGCAAATCGGTCCCTTAAGCTATAAATGTATCCTGATTATTTATCTCATAAACAGCCAAATGGAATAGAAAAAACAGGAGTTGTACTTTCCTGCTGAATTTCTCCTGCATGGTAAACATGCTTGCAGAAACAATTAAGCACCCTGAAAATAACATCTCTCATTTCCTGTGATGCATAGCTGAATTTGGGAACCAGCATCTGTCAATACAAGAAAATTGCTGCAATACCTGGTTAGTCTCTATATATTTACGAAGAAATTGTCATGTACAGCGATCTTCATTGCATATGAAATACGATGATGTCTATTAGGTGATTTTACATTCTTTGCGTTCAGTAACTATATAAGTAGATGAAATATATTGTATGATATATTTTGAGAACATCTGTCTTTTATTGGCATATTTCTAGTTAGACTGGCCGTAAGTCTGCTTGCTTATTTCTGACTATTTTCTAGTAAGGATCTATGGAAATATTCCCATTCTTGATGGAAGCAAGAAATGAACCCCTCCTTGTTACTCCTGCGCTGTAATTCCCCATTTCAAGGGATTCTCCAGTTAGAGCATAGGTCCATCATCCCAGCTGCTGTCTTCAACTCCACAATCTGAGGGCAGCTGGGGAGAGATGCACACTCATCACAGACAAGCACAGGCACTGCCCTGGTGCAATGGTGAGGGATGCTGGGGATGGCACAGCCTTTGAAATGCAGTGAAGAAAGGTTGGAGTTGACAAGCATGCGCCCTGGACCTTGGGCATTCAATGCCCTGGAGCCTCTGCCCTGGTACATTGCAAAAGACATTCAAAAAAGTTCATCTGAATGAAAACCAATCCTCTGTGGGCCTGGTGAGGTATTGTAAATATGATCTTGAGACATGCCTAATTACAGACTAATTAATTAGCTAATTATTACTTGGATGATAATAATAAAGCTTATCTTCACCTCTGTGAAGCACTCCTGGATAAGGGACAGCTTGAGATCTAGTGGAACTTGGACTTGCATTCTTTGCCATTTTTATAGTATTACCTAATGCAGCTTGGAGAAGGGCTGGAAGCTGTGGCAATGCCACGTTATGCTAGCAGGGCTTGTTGGCTGGTGCTGCAGAAGACTCTCTGTCCATAACCACCATCACATTCCCCTCATGCCTTGTGTTGTCCTCTTCCTAGGGAAAATGGCCTTTGGTTGGTCAGAGCCTAGAGCCCCCTGCCCTTGGCTCTCCAGCGAGGCCTTGAAGGCACTGCTGCCACGTGAGCAATGCAGGATTGCAAGTGCCCAGGAAAGAACAGGGGTTTAACTCTAAGTTTGGACTGCATTTACAATGTTCAACCACTCTAGGCCTAAGTCCAAGCCTTTCTGACTGCAGTATTTCTAGACTTGCTTTTCACTCAGAATCACCAGCTTGGCTTGGGCTTGTCTATTTAAACAGCTTGAATGGGCTCATATAGAGTGAGTTTTTTCCAAGAATTTTCTTTCTTGGGTCATTAATGCTGTGAATTTCCTGAGCTCCTCCAGTTAGATCTGAGCACCATTTAGCTCCCTGTCTCACCAGGCTAATGTGGCAGTTTGCAAGAACGAAATTAAATGCTAAATTTTCAGCAGGAAGCTGAAAAGCAGCACTGTAAAACTACCTGTGCTTACACAGAACCAAGAAGAAAGAATACTTCCATGGAGTGCTAAAAATGACTGCTGTAAAGTTTATTTGCTCCTCACTCTCACCTTCACACCTTCCCTCAGAATCTTGCTGACTGCACTGACTCCTGTGGACTCAGTCAGAAGTTTTGAAGCACAACAATTCGTTGAAAAAACAGCTGAAAAATGCTGGCATCGCCTAAGCCAGTGTGTTGGCTCTCTTGCCTCTGACCTGGTGACAAGGCAAGGTGAACAGATAAATAGGGCTGGGAAAGGCTAGGCTTTTACACAGAAGTGGTTATTTCTTTCCACTTGAAACATTTCTAAGTAGCAACAAAAAGGACAGATGCTGAAGCTGTGGTCTGTCATCTTGACTGCCATAGGCTGATACTGTCACCAAGTCATTTGACCGGGCTCCTCTTCCCCTCATCTGCAGTCAAACCACAGCACTCTTTCCCTCACTTCCGAAGGGTGCTGTAAAGCTTAATTAGTACAAAGCCCTTTGAGCAGAGATTAAAGGAGAGCAGTGGCGGATGTTACCCTTCCTCCTACCTCAGGGTTGTGGCTGATACGAAGCATTGCTGGTCGTCAGCTGGTGCTACTCGGGTGCCAGGTAAGGGCACAGGCTACCCTCAGAGCCTCAGAGAACCACCCCCCGCCATGATGAACAGGATTTTTAAATGCATCCAGCACTGGCCCAGCTCCATTCCACCCGGGTGCAACTGTAAATGTCGCACTGGTAAAAAAGATCAGAATTAGGGCCCGTGCTGAATCCATTTGGACAGTAAGAAAAATCCTTGGATCTAAGAGATTTCCTGAGGGATACCCTCAGCAAAAAAACCCTTCTCCTGTGGTAGGAAGTCACTGGCTGTGTTTTCATAAAAAAACAAATAAATAAATCAATGCTTTATTTTCACAGGGTTAAAACCTGTAATACATCTAGGAACACCTTGCCATTTAAAGCACATCCTGAAATTCTACCCTCAAATAATTCAACAAAACAGCAGTCATAGGACTAAGATTTTATACATCATTGTATAATAAAGTCAGTGGAAAAGGGATGTGAAAATTCGGGCTGATAGTGCCTGCAAGTGAATGAACGATGTAGAAAATACCTTGAGAACTCCTAAAAGAAAGCAAGCAGAATAATGGCGAAGACGACATGGCATCTGCATAAACATCACAGATGGGAGGCTGGGAAAAAAATTCTGGTCTTCTTACTTTAATGTAAGTCAGGAATAATTCCCATAGGTCATTACTACTACATAGGTAAATACCAGTGAGAAATCAGAATCAGGCCCAGGATATGGATAAGCGAGAGCAAGCAGATAAACATTAAAGGGTGCACGTTTTTAGCTGGCTGTGGTAATGTGTTCTAATTAACAACAGTAATAGGATTCACACAGCTAAATCCCTGCTCATCACACTGAAAATTCACTCCTGATGCCTGCCTGCAAGGAGATGGGGGAGGGGGGGAGGAGGCAGGGGGGGAGAGGAAGTAGAAAAATAATAAAAATGACATTTCATCCCACTCTTTTGAAGGATCATCTCATAATTACTAAGCAGGATTGGCAACTCCCTTTAATGTTAGATTTTTCTGGAGAGAGCTCTCTTTCTTTCTTTTTTCTGTGGGTGGGGTAGCAAGGAGGGAGGCAGGGTGAAGTGAAGGATTAGAGTAGTCTGAGTAAACAATGAAACCTGAATCTGGATGGTTTAAAACTCAGGATAATCCTAGCAAGTTGGGAGCTGTGCAGTGGGATAATTTGAAATGTAAATGTGACATTCTCCTTGGTAAATTAACAAGACATGACTGCAGGCTCTCCTTGTTACTGCAGTCACATTCAAGAGTCACTCGTTCTCTCTCTTCTCATCTAATGCTATGACAATAGACAATCACCAGGAGCCTTCTTCAAATAAATAACAAATCAAGCCTTTACCATATCCAGAAGTGACATATGCACTGAATTATCTTTTATTCATTTTACATAGACTCTTGTTGCTATAAACACCATATTACAGGATGCAGCTGGGATGCTGTCCCCTCTCCGCCATTCCCTTAACACCAATTTCTTGCATGCTTCCATAGAATAATGGGCAGAAGGTATCTAATTCATGATTATGAAACAAAGATTTACATTTTATTATGCAACTGCTTAACATAAAATGGAGGGGATTGATCTTGTTTTGTATGCGGTTCAACAAGGCTAAATGCCAGGTCCTCCACTTGGGTCACAACAATCTCATGCAACGCTACAGGCTTGGGGAAGAGTGGCTGGAAAGCTGCCTGGCAGAAAAGAGCCTGGGGGTGCTGGTTGATGGCCGACTGAACATGAGCCAGCAGTGTGCCCACGTGGCCAAGACTGCCAACAGCATCCTGGCGTGTATCAGGAATACTGTGGCCAGCAGGACCAGGGAAGTGATCATGCCCCTGTACTCAACACTGGTGAGGCCGCACCTCAAATACTGTGTTCAGTTTTGGGTCCCTCACTGCAAGAAGGACATTGAGTTGCTGGAGCATGTCCAGAGAAGGGCAACGAAGCTGGTGAAGGGTCTGGAGAACAAGCCTTATGAGGAGCGGCTGAGGGAACTGGGGTTGTTTAGTCTGGAGAAAGGGAGACTGAGGGGACAACTTACCTCTCTGTACAACTACCTGAAAGGAGGGTGTAGTGAGGAGGGTGTTGGTCTCTTCTCCCAAGTAAGAAGTGACAGGACGAGAGGAAATGGCCTCAAGTTGCACGAGGGGAGGTTTAGATTTGCTATTAGGAAAAATTTCTTTACTGAAAGAGTGGTCAAGCATTGGAACTGGCTGCCCAGGAAGGTGGTGGAGTCACCATCCCTTGAAGTGTTAAAAAACATGTAGACGTTGCAGTTCAGGACATGGTTTAGTAGTCATGGTAGTGTTGGGTTGATGGTTATACTAGATGATTTTAGAGGTCTTTACCAACCTTAATGATTCTATTCTATTCTATTCTAAATGCTGATCTTTGCAAAGCTCTAATGAATATTATTCTGGTTGTACATATCTGCAGTAAGGAGATAGCTGTTTTCTGGCTATGGCATTGATATTACTTTTCACATGTATTTTAAAAAATATGACAGAGATCAAGGTGTCTGAAAATAAATTCTCAGAAAGGAACCATCACCAATGCTTTAGCACACTCATTAATCCCTCAAAGCTAGATTGCTCCACAGTAGAAGCTGGCCACTTATCAACAGTAATCCTTTCCCAGAGGGTTTCATGTAAGTTAAGCCTTGCCAATATGTTAAAATAGCTTTGATTAAATATTACTTTCCATGTGCTAGCACAAACTCTTGTGTGTCTAAACAGAGAATTTTTTTCCCATTGGTGATTTTATGGACTTCATTCATAGTCATTACTCCATTTCAGAAGTTAAATATGCTTTCTGTATTGTCAGCAAGGGATCTTAACAGTACAAGCTGTCAAATGCTTGCTAAAATTTAAGCTTTCTAAGTCTTTTGCTACACTGATAGGCAAACTTGCACATTCCCAGCAACAGCAGCAATGCTGTAATAAGGCAAATTCCTTAAGTAATGAAGGATCACAATCATCCATCCCTAATGAATTCCAGCAAGACCTGACTCTTCTGTGGTGATCCAGATAGCACTTACCATCCCACGAAGGATTTTCAAAGTTCTCTTAATGCAGCGCTTTTGCCATCAGCAGGATTCTTGGTGTTTTCTTGCAACCAAGATTATCGTAACTGTAAAACATGACTTCTGCATTTCTGGAAACTTTTTTTCCCATTGTTTTTACAGAAAAAGGATGTTATGTCCAGAAAGGACATTTGAGAACATCCAAGTTCAACAGACCCTTGGTAATACTGGCATTCCCAGTTCTGCAAAAGGGACTGGGATGTAGACATCTCTAGGCAGAAGCAAGACAATGGTGACTGTGTGCTAAGAGAAACCAGCTGCTTCCCCACTACAGCAACTCATCACAACACTTACCATTCAATGCCATCTGGAGGATGAAGAGTTTAGAAACAAAGGTCATCTCATTTCCTGGCCTGGTTGAGTGTGGTAGCAAAACTGAATCCAGTTAAAAAATTCATCATAAATCCTGTATTGCCAGGAGAGTTACAGTCATGGAGTTTCAGTGCTGCAGACAAGACAATAAACTAAGCACAGTGCTTTCTGACTTCCTTATCTGATCAAATACCATTTAAAATTCCCTTGGTCTTTTCTCAAAGGGAAGACATAAGTTTCTGTATTTATTTTCCTTGTCAAAATAACGTGGGTGCTAGAGATCTAGAGCAGGTCTAGTGTTTAAACAGGACATCACTATTTGTGACTTTGAGAGCCTGTTCCCAGTCCCACAGTGGCTTATTCGGCAAGTCACTCAGAACCAGACCTACACACACCTCGGGTGCCTCGCTTGACCACGGAAGAAGTTGTTGTAAGTGAGAGCTCAGCTTCTTGGTGCATCTGCGGTGTATTCAGCAGCTGAGTAACTCTGCTCTTTCTAGGTAAGGCTACTCAGCACAGCATTGTCCTGAGTGAATAAGCTCACCTGATGAAACTGTCTTTTTGTCACATTCATGTAACTCTTAGCTGTGGCCAATAACTCTTCTGATTCTTACAGCACACAGACCCTCTGTGCCATGCTTTACCTGGCTTTGACAGTACTGACAATGCCACAGGGGCCATACGCTGTAAGGCTGAACTAATGCATGTTTGTAAAAATAACCCTTTGGGACATGACGAGAGAAAGAGCTTATAGAAATGCAAAGTAGAATAGCCTGGCAGCGGCTACTATTGTTAATAATTCCATGATTGATTTCAAACATAGTGGTTTTATTTCATGATTGAAATTTGCCCTTTTGTTTGACAGGAAATGGGCAACATCAGAGAAAACACTGAAGTGACTGTGTGCACTTAGTACTAGAACATGCATGTTGACAATTTGCTTTCGAATTCAAAAAGAATTTTCAATGTGATGTCCTAGCACAGCAGTCGATTCATATGTACTGGCTAGTGATCTGCAAGTTAAAAATGCAGATAAACTATGATGCGAGAATGCTTTAAAGTAGAACCCTTTGATTTCTATATTTTCTGACATATATAAACTAGTTATTGAATAACATTTCCATGTTTTTTCTGTTTTATATCCTTAATCGAATTAAAAGATTTAAAGGAAAATGTATTATTTATAATGGTTTTATATAACACAGTTTCATCTTAGCCTGTTGGGTATTTAAGTGCAGATATTTTGGCAGAAGTTGATACTGTCCAAAACCTGAAAAAAAGAAAGGGGGAAATACAGACAGCAGTACTTAATATGTTTTCCTTGACACTGTCAGAATATGAAAACAGCAGAGAGAAGAGTCTGCTGAGGATCTACATTTGACAGATATTTCATCCTCTGCAATCTTTCTCCTCATATGTGCTGCTTTGTTACAGCTGAAAGTTTTTTGTTTCCTCCACACCACACAGAAATGACAACAGACCAATGGTGTAATTAGTTTTCGCCTGGGATATTGGACATTATGATCCAATGATGATGCTAAAACCAAAAGAGCATATTGCCAATGGGATGATAAATATCAGAATCAAATGAAAAGGGATTCTCTAGTAGATGACTTTTCAAAGGAATATACACTGTGTAAATGGTGATATTGCAAAAACAGGAACAAATCTTTTTTGTCATTAGCAAGATGGTATTAGTTGTAAAATTAGAAATTCATTAGCTTTGGTCCGCAAGACCATTGAGTAGCCTCACTTATTGACATTGCAAATCATCCCTCCTTGCATACTTGGATGGATTTTCATCCAGTTTTCTTATTTTATTTTTTCATAAATGGTTATCTTACATTCATTCCTATACTATACATCATACAGTATGTACAATGATTACCAAATCCCATAAAAATCAAATGTCTCCTTTCATCGACATGCACAAAACTTTAATATTGATATGGCTTCATTCAATTTGGCTTGGTTTGATCTTTTTCCATCTCCTTTCTCCCTCAATGCCTGAAGACTAAATGACAGATTTAGTGACCATTGGGCCACACAATTGATTTTATTTGACATACATGTTCCAATAAATATAACTGTCATCGTTTTTTTCCTTTGGACAGCTGAAAAGAAAGATATTTAATCTCATGACAAAGTATCACTTCAATGACTTAGGGATCAGGAGGACACATGAAGCAGTTAGGACTGTATCAAGAGCAAGGACAAATGAGAATATAAGCATGTTCAAAATACAAAGGATGTCACCCTACACTGCAGCACTATACACAAGCCAGGCTCCATAGTGCTCAGCCACAATAAGACCAGCCAACTTTCTTAACTTCTGTCACAGGAGGTACTTTCTATATGAGTTCCCTCATGGCATGATGGTCTAAGAGACCACGTCTCATAATGGAAGTTGTACTGGCAGTTACCGGATTTATAATAGTAACTGATTTATCATAGAGCCCAGATGAGCTGGATGACCCTGTTTTTTCCTTGGATTCTTATTAGATGTAACACCAGCAAAAGCCCAAGAACCTGCCATTGAAAAAGTAACCTATCACTCTAAGAATTGCTTAAGCACTTGGAAAGCCATGGTTTTGGTATGCTGTTCCAGCTCTGGAGGACAGTGTTGCCCATGCTATATACTGTAATCCCACGTTTCAGACATCAACAGGGTTTTTAATGTTCATTTCAGCAGGAGCAGGATTAAGCGTGGGACTATCAACATTTGGATATGCCATTATTTGTCCCCAGCAAAATCCATGACAAATGCATGATGGCACGATGAAGACAGATCTAACTGGAAAGAAAAAACTATAAACAACCATCACTGTGCCCTGCTGCACTCCAGAGAAGACAGCAAATTTGAGTCCAACCATTTTATGAGAAGTTCTCCTATCATAACCACAACAGTACTGGTAGACAGTGTTTCCCTTGGACTGGGGCCTACTACACCTCGGGTGGATTCCCTGTTTCTATCACTCTGCAATCCTGTGATAAAAGCTGAGGAGAGGAACTAGTCAGAAACCTCAGCTCACAGAAGCAGCAACAGATACCACCAAACCGCAGATGTTTGGATAATCTAAGACCTTTCTGGAGTTTTGACCCCATGATGTTCAGGTGCATACTCCAGTAACGTGCCTCTTCTTTGCATTTATTCCATAGCTCTCCTTTTCAGCCTTTCTCCTTGTTTTCTTTTTCCTCTATATCCAGTCATCTCCTTTTCATGATATTAAAAGAGAACAAACCTCGCCCCTTTCATTACATATAGAATGAAACAAAATTAGTATTTCCTTTGTCAAGTAGTTACTGTGTTTGTGTATCATATGCCTCTTTCACACCTCTTTGTGCAGGGCAAGTCTATTTTTCAATAGTAAGAGTCAGTATTGAAGACCAGCAGTCCTGAGGGACCACACACAGATGGGAACAGGAGGAAAAACAGCTTCTGCACATCAGACTTAACAGTGCCCATGGACAGGTTACCACAGTGCACATGATCAGACAGCCAGCATTCACACCTCCTGCCCACTGGGCTCAACCTCTTCCACCCCATATGGTGGAGAGAAACCTCTTACCTCAAAAGCCAGCCCCAAGCACCATTTCTTTGCACATATTTGAGGACAGTGGAATAATTGTTCTGAAACAAAATCACTTTTATTTGGAACAATTTGTCTGCCCTGGGGAGAAGAATCTGCATTGCAAGAATGGTAAAGTTATTCTGTTACAGTGATGACAGTCTAGTTTCCCATGCAGCAATCCCTAACTAGTTCTTGATAGGTGACTGATCCACACAAACATAACTCCAAATGATTGACATGAAGACAGTTCTGTGAAAATGACTTAGAGTGCTTCCAGTTAAACAGATTCATGAAGACTTGATTAAGACAATTTTGTGCAGACAAAACTGAACTGAACTGAACTGAACAAGCAACAGGTTCAGACCCAACAGGATGAGCACTGGTGTAAGACTCAGAGGACTGCAGGATACACTTGGCTTTGACCGTGCTTGACTTGTGACTTTGGTTAAGTCACTTTCCTCTTCTTGGTCTCATTTCCTAATCTGTAGAATGAGGATACTGAAACTTATTTTCCTTACAAAGTGCTTTCAGTTTCCTGTCTGAAAGTTTTCATTAAAAACTGGTTGGTTACTCTTCAAGTGTATGTACTTTGAAATTTCCCTATCAAAACCAGATCAGTTAGTTTATGTTAGTTTGCTGTCTCTCAACAGTGGTCAATGATTGATTCATCAGAAACTTAAGTGCTTTATAATGCACATAATTGCATTATAGATAAAAATAATTCCCATGAGAGAACATTTCTTTCTGACTCAAGCCGGTGATAAGCTTATGCCTTGAAGCATGTGGGCTGATAGCCCTTCTAATTTTATCCTACCTACTGTAACTGCAGAAGCTTTTTTTACAGTATTCATATGTGTCTAACCCTTTTTTAGAATCTTGCTAAGCTAGTTGCCTCAATAATTCACTTTACATTTGCTCAGGTTCCGATATAGGTGAAGATTTATAATATTCAGGACTGGTTCCAAAGCTCAGCTTCTTGGTTCTTCAAAATTCACAAAGAGCCTTGCCTCAAGTTTATTAGTCATGGCTTCTTGGAAAACGTTGTGATTATACAGAATAAAACGAGGACATTAAACAGCATCCCAAGTTTAGCAGTATGACTACTGTATAATGCAGTGCCTTGTTTACAAGGTAGTACAAATGAACACAAATCTATTAACAAAATTAATGATGAACAATTGCTGTAATTTCTCCTTGCTTGGAAAATACCTCTTGCAAATAAATTGGGTTAACAGAAGCTTGCTGATTGGCTTTATCTCGCAAACAAGACAATGAAAAATGTTAACAAATTCATGTCAGTGACATTAAGATTGTGCTATAAGAAGCAATACAAATTTGTGGGCTGTTATGGGGAGTGGGTGCAAGCAAACAAAAGCCAGAGGAGCTTTTTGTGCTAGATATTGTGCCTTTATTTCTGAGGTTTGTAGTCTCAGTGGCACAGTAGAAATGGCCTAGTGAGACATAAGCTATTAATCTACTCTACTCAGGAATCTGTAAATCATTTATTGCATTGGTGAATAGAAATCAAATACAGGAATGACAATATTTACTGCTGATATGAAAAGACCAGTGTCTTCACTGGCAGAAATACATCATAGAGAATATGCATGGGGAAGTATCCAGTAGAAAGGATTGTTACATGTTCCCTGTGTCTTACACATGCACTTACAGCCTGCTGTTTTACAACTAGGTCTTCTCAGACAGAGCTGTATTATACTTTGAAATAAAAAGAATGGACAGAAAAAAAGAAATTAAATAAATTAATAA
>VZTL01003074.1:0-18725 GCA_013400535.1 Scopus umbretta | reverse complement strand
TTTTTTTTTTTTTTTTGGTACGTGAAACTCATAATTATTATAGTTAAATTCTAAAAGGAGAGAGTCTTTACATGGTGGCCAGGTAAGTAAAAGGTGCTTCAAACATATTACTTACCGGCTGTTACCTCTGTTTTTATTTAAGCAGGAAGGTAATAAACTTATAAACACATTCTACTTCCTTGAGAGTGATGAACACTGAGTCCGTTTGGTTCATAAATAAACACATGGAAACGGGGAACTCCTTAGAACCTTTTTTGCATTTTTCTTTTATTTTTTCTACTGTTAGACACAGTTCTATACTAACAATTCCATTACGGTTGTTTTTTCTGTCAGGATACAAGAAAGCAAGGCACTCAGTTCAGTTAGATGCCTGACCTCCCTGAAATTTAGCTGAAAACCCACATCTTAATTTTTCACAGTGCTGTACAAGAAAAAGCAGCATTAAGAGCATGGTCTGATGCTGATACCTCCAGGTATCAGAAGAGCATCTGCTTCTCCGGTGCTCAGTCTGTGTGTCAGAATCTGGCCCTGAACAACTGTGTCCAAATGTAAGTAAAATAGCTGTGCTCCTACATGCCCAGGTCTCCGGATTCACTTAACCACCCCGAAATCCAATCTCATTATTATTGATCCGTCCAACTTTCTGACAATTTATCTCAGAAAACAGGAGCATGCGAAACGCGGGTGCCTCTCAAGGAACGAGCTCAGGACTTCCAGTACAGCTCTCTTGCTTTGCCTTTGCAAACCTCGACAACTTCCCTTTGCGTTGCAGGTCGTATGGTGGCTCTGGCAAGCGGCGATGGATCCGTGAAGGTCCTGCAACTCGCGCTGGGGCAGCTCGCCAGCCTGCGAGGCCGCGGCGGCGGCGGCGTGCACAGCGTTATCTTCCATCGCAAGGCAGAGCAGCTGCTTTCCGGGGCTGCGGACGGCACGGTTTGTCTCTGGACCTGAGGACCAGCACGCCGCTTAACGNGGGCCGGGGAGTCCCCGCAGGGGAGCGGGGCCCACCGCGGGGGCTGCCCGCCCGCCCGCGGGGCTCCTCCGCCCTCCCTCTCCCACCTGCCTCCAGCCTAACCAACCCCCGCTCCCCCCCTTCCCGCGCCGTGGCAAATCCTGAATCGCAAGAGATCCGCTGGGCATAGGGAGGGGATATAGATGGGTTGGTTTTTTTGTTTTTTTTTTTTTTTCCCTCTCTTTCCCCCCCCCTCCCCCCCACACCTCCGTCGATCCANGCTGTACAAGAAAAAGCAGCATTAAGAGCATGGTCTGATGCTGATACCTCCAGGTATCAGAAGAGCATCTGCTTCTCCGGTGCTCAGTCTGTGTGTCAGAATCTGGCCCTGAACAACTGTGTCCAAATGTAAGTAAAATAGCTGTGCTCCTACATGCCCAGGTCTCCGGATTCACTTAACCACCCCGAAATCCAATCTCATTATTATTGATCCGTCCAACTTTCTGACAATTTATCTCAGAAAACAGGAGCATGCGAAACGCGGGTGCCTCTCAAGGAACGAGCTCAGGACTTCCAGTACAGCTCTCTTGCTTTGCCTTTGCAAACCTCGACAACTTCCCTTTGCGTTGCAGGTCGTATGGTGGCTCTGGCAAGCGGCGATGGATCCGTGAAGGTCCTGCAACTCGCGCTGGGGCAGCTCGCCAGCCTGCGAGGCCGCGGCGGCGGCGGCGGCGGCGTGCACAGCGTTATCTTCCATCACAAGGCAGAGCAGCTGCTTTCCGGGGCTGCGGACGGCACGGTTTGTCTCTGGACCTGAGGACCAGCACGCCGCTTAACGTAACCTTCATCTGAAGGCGTTAACGGGAGAAAACGGTTTGCCACCAGCGCAGCGAGGGCTTAGCGAAGTGTTTTCATAGTCGAATGTTTGCAGTGGGGATAATCGCCCGAAAGGAGTTTTATTCTGCCTTTTAGCCAAATAAAATCCCCCGATTTCTCCCTCTTTCTGTTGACACTGTGTTTTTCCGAACATCAAGAATCTCTCTTTCGGTGGTTTCTGGAGAAATAGCTTTACAATGACGCCTAATGACAGCGCAGCCGAATTGCAAGGAGATTGATATTTAATGTAACACAACCCCAGACGCAAGAGCCGGGCGCCCCTTCCCCAGCTGCCAGCCTGTGGGAAGAGGTGAAGTTTTAATCACGCAGCAAGGGGGCATTTTTTCCCTGGCAGCAAAGGCTCCGGACGCCGCCAGGGCAGCGGGGAGGAGCGGGAGTTTGGGAGAGCGGCGCTGAGGGGAGCGNCCCCTCCCCTCAAGACCTGAGGAGATCCAGCCCAAGTCCGCCGCGATGACTGCGCTGCTGGCATCGGGGTCTCTCCGCGGCATGCCCGCCTCAGGAGCGCCTCGCCGCCGCCGCTGGCTCTGAATCCCGCACGGCGGGTTAAAGCTGAATGCCCGTGCTGGGGTGGCCGGGCTGCCGCTTTCCCGTGTTTTGCGATGGGAGGCGGAGGAAAAGGGATTGTCCGTGAGTCGACGCTGAAAAGGCGAGTCAGAGGAACGGCTTTCCCTGATGTGTTTCTAACCTTTTAGTCCGTGTTGGCCTGTGACCCCTTCCAGCTTTCAGATCGAGCCTGATTTAGGTAAGTGTAAATTATTCACTTGGGGTGAGGGAAGGTGGACGGAGACGTTTTACTCGGAGACTCGCCTGCCATCCTGGCCTCTCTCATGATGAGAAATGATGGGAAAGTTCAGCTGTAAACTAATTCTGAGCTGAGCAGCATTTGTTTACTTGTTGAAATCTGTCCGTGCAAGGCGCCTGCAGTCTGTCTGAGCTCCAGGGTCGCCGCCGAGGCGAGCGCTCGGGAGTTGCCGTGGGACTTCTCAGGTGACGACAGGCTGTAGCAAAATGTAGGCATCTTTTTTTTATCATCTTTGGAGAACTTTTTTCCTTTTAATTTGGAGAGCTCCCTCAGCAAACTTTAACACATTCTCTTGATGGTTTCACGTTCCCTCAGACGTGAATGACTTCATTGGCTTCTGCCTTTTTTTTTTTTTTTTCTTCCCCCCTAAATGCCCACCGATCTGCAATATTACAACCTACCTGTAGCATTTAGGTGGGCAAGAGTCTCTCCTCTGTAGATCTGTAAAGCAGCGCTATCTGCGTAAATCACCTGATTCCCAAACAGCATGTTACAATAGAATATTGCTGATAGTAGTAACACGGTGCATAGTCCTGGTGATGGAAACGTAGCTAGTACTTCAATTAAGAAGATATCTTTTGAATTTGATAAAGCCTGTGTAATATCCGGTGTCTCCCTCTGTTGTGGCTTTGGAAAAACTGCTTTGTCAACATCATCCCTTAGATGCTTCTCTAGGATTAAAGCTTTCTCCTCCCGCTGCTGCTTTTTTGCTTCAATTAAGGGGGAATTAATTGCTGAATATCTGCAGTCCACCAAAAATTCTGACACATAAAAAAACCCTCCCGGGGTGGGGGGGAGGGGGCAGAGAAGCGGGGCAGAATGTGTTCGCCTGTGTGTATAGGTTAATGCATGTTTGTATATACTGTGTGTATCTGTGTGTGCACACTGTAGGAACGGAGGAAGAGAAGGAATGACACACAGCCAAACAGTCCATTTTTGGTCTGTGCCAGCAACTACCTGCATCGTTCTCAATCCATGTAATGCTAATATGTCACCTCATTTAAAAGTTTTCTGTAACGCTTTGCCCAGTTCTCTTCAGAGAGGTCAGAAAACCATTTTGCTGCTGGGGTTGCACTGGCTGTTGGCTGGTGTGCAGGCAGGTTGGTGTGTTGGTGGCAGGGATGTGGCACCACGAGCGGCCAGTAGCACACCCAGGACACACACACGGAGCCTTTGCCTGGAGCTGACTTTTCCTGGGGGCAGTACAAAGCTCCTCTCCCTCTTTGGGTCAGTCCTCAGCTCGACCGCTTAAGCAGAGCTCTCCAAAGGTCGGGCCATGCTGCATTGCTCCCAAAGTTTTAGAAAGGCTCCAGCTTAATCAGACAAACCCATTTCAGCAGCTGCATGCATTACACAGGCATTTAACATCCTGCTCTCTGCGTTTCTTTCTGGGAATTACTGAAATGCTGAATAATGGAGAAGATGAATTACATCTTTGCTTCTGTTGGGGTTATAAGGACCTGCTGCCGGCTGGGCTGTGTTGGTAGCCCGGGTAGTACCTCTTCCTCTTCAGAAATGCCATACAAAAAATTCCGTACTATTCCACCTCTCGCAGTCCCAGTATAACCCAGCACCACCTTTCTTATTGGACACAGATCTACCTACAGATTATGCTTATCTCATTTTTCAACTCAGGTTTCCCACCTCAGTTTAATGAAGTGGGCTGCGCACCATACCTAGCACGGAGGGGCAGCAGCTACAGCAAGAGGTTAAGACCGTGCTTAAACTCAGGTTCATGTCCTTCTGCCCATCACCATGTGATTTCAGCCAGCTAGTTTAACTTCTGGTGCATCACAAAACTCAGCTGCAGAAATGAGGAGAGTAAAAATTAGATGATTCTGTGAGCCACCATTTCTATAGAGATATTTTGTGGGCATACGCTTATAGGCACGTGTGTCTAATTTATGTATTTCATATGCTTTGTTCTCTTTAACAATAATTGAGAAGAGGCTTAATTCCAATGAAATGGTGATAGCTATCCGTGCAGTTTGCAAGCACTGATTTATTCTTGGGTGCTGGTTGAAAGTACAGCCTTTATAAGTCAATATTCCTTAGAATTTTGAGTTTGTTCTCACTTCAGAATATTTGTTTTCAGGCAACACTGGTCTCCCTATGGAAGCAGCTGTTTCTGTCTGGCATTGAGATCCCATGGAGAAGCTGAGGAGGGGGATGGCTCTTCATATGCATGAAGCCTGGATACTTCTGTTTGTAATCCCTGCTTTGGTCACTCCAGCTGCCATCAATCACGAAGACTACCCTGCTGATGAAGGGGACCAGACCTCCAGTAATGACAATCTGATCTTTGATGACTACCGAGGGAAGGGCTGTGTGGATGACAGTGGCTTTGTGTACAAACTGGGAGAACGTTTTTTCCCGGGACATTCCAACTGTCCCTGTGTCTGTACGGAGGATGGACCTGTTTGCGATCAACCAGAATGCCCTAAAATCCACCCAAAGTGTACAAAAGTGGAACACAATGGATGCTGTCCAGAATGCAAGGAAGTGAAAAACTTTTGTGAATATCATGGGAAAAATTACAAAATCTTGGAGGAATTTAAGGTATGAAACCCTTTCTTTGGTATTTAATATTAGTGTGCTATAGGAGTTGTCTTTCTTTTGGGCACTCTCGAAGGCACTCAGTATTTTCTCACTGCTGTTAATTGGTGCTAAAGCTGAAGACCCTTTTAGCTTTGATGCGGGTCTGGCTGATGTGAAAGCTGCCGCCTCCTCCCTCACGTGCACCAAGTGAGGGCCAATGGCCAGGCAAAAGTCCCCACATGAAATGCCAGCCCTCTGAATCTGCTACTGTGGACAAATTCCTTGTTTGCTCATAGCATGAATCAGGTTGGACTACCAATGGTGTCTGTAAAAATGGTGGTAAACCAACACTGAGTGCTTTTTCAGAACCCCTTTTCCAATCTGGGTAGCAAAAATTGGTGGCATGGTACTGAGAGTTGTTACTCATAACTGTATGAGAATGCAAGTAAGTAGATTGCAAGCTACATTTAATATTTTCATTTTGACTTTGATAAGGCTGTCTAGAATGGCAGAAGATGAATTTCCAGGCAGATGACCATCACAAGTAATGAGAAGTATGGGGTTTGATTGTAATGGATGAGTTCCTATTAGGAATGTTGTAAAGAAATCCTTCTGGAATATATCCTAAAAATAAGACCGGATTTTCAAAACCCGTTACCCTTTACACAACCTGCATCTTTCATTCTAATGAGTTGGATTGCACGTTTTCAATTCTGCTAAGGAAAATAGCATTTCACAATGAAGAACAGGGTCTGCAAAGGCAATAGGTATACACAAGTTTGGTCTCCCAGGTCACATGGCTTTAAGATTCGTGCCTCCGCAATTAATGACAGTCTATAACTCTTCGTGGCTCTGTGCCCGATCTCATTATACGCTTATTTTGTTTTTTTTGTTTTCTGTTTTTTGTTTTCTGACAATGAAAATACTTCCATATAGGTCTGTGTACTTCACAAGCTCTCAGTAACACAGATCACAATTTCCTTTTTCCCAGATGCTGTCATTTTCAGTGAAGGTAGTATTTAGTTCTTCTCTTCTATCATGTACGGTTTATGTTTGTCTTTTTCTGTCCCTCTGTAATGGCAGTCACTCAGTATGGGCAAGTCAGTTTAATGTTACAGTCACAAGGCAAAAGAAATATATGAGGAACATCTCCCTGAGGGCCACTCTGATCAACCTGTGCTTTGCTTTGCTTTGCTGAGGAATGTGAAGATGCTGATTTTGTGAGCTGCTTAAATAACAGTTTCTCCTTGCCGTAGGAAGGCCTAATCCAACTTCATCCCACAATCATGCTTCAGTGGTCCCATGTTGACTGCTGCGTTGTCAGGTGATGAAGTGTCCCACCTAGGTGTAATTTGCCACATGGTCAGGTTCTTAGGTGAATGTTGGAAGGACTCTTTTTGGAGAGATTCCAGTGGGAGAATAATGAGATGGATCATCTCATTAAAGTGTCTTTTGCATGTGAATGAAATACAGAAGTACTAATCACTTTTCCTGAAAGAAATAATTGCACCCTGATAATGGATTAAAGGATAAAGAAATGGAATTTAGGGGAGAAAGGCTATTAGAAGAAGTTAGAGCAATCTGTTTCATTGTTTGCTGTGTTCAAAAACTGTGGGGTGTTGTATGGAAAGCAAAATTCCAGTATCCTCTGAGAAACACAAAGTAGATGGTGGCATGCCACTCTCACACACGGTAACCTTCAGGCCAGGACTAATGTGAGATCCTTCAGACTTAATTTAGTTGACAGTCGAGCTTTTGACCTGGACCTGTGTTTTGCTGAGAGCTCGATACCTTGTGGAATAGGGCAGAAACCGATAGTTTTTTTAAATCTGTGTGTTTACCTAGAATAAATAGCAAAACTCTTTTTTTTCTCTAAGTAGTGGAAGACATTCAGGCAACAGAAGATTGCACTGTGCACTTCCAGGGATGTTTTGGGGAAAAAAAAAGGAGCACCCATGAACTATGAGTTTATAAATGCTATAGGAAAGACAGAACTTCAGGATGCAGGAGACTGCTGCTGTGAAGTGAAGTCTTGACTTCATTGAAGCATCCGAGCATTTTACTGTTTACTTCAGCTGAACAAAGATTTTTATCTGCTATCTCCACAGAAGAAATTCTGAGCAGCCCATAGGTTTTGTAGGCTCTAAGCTCTGCTCTTTCCTGGTCCTGTCGAATCTATAAGGTCTGCAAACTCTCTCAAGTTCATTCCACACACATTGAAGTCTGGCTTTGCCAAAGAGGAGAGGCTTTCTCCAGTCGTTCTGACTCAAAACTGGGCTGCTTTCAGTGGAAATGGAGGCACTGTTTTATGTGGGCTCATAACCCTTTTACCCACTTTGTTTACTTTTGCTAATATGTAGGTTCCAAATCATCATCTGTTGAAGTGCTTGGTTACAGCTGAAATTAGCGTCCATTTAAAAATCTTTTGCCAGTGTGTGTCTGTGTGTGTGCACAGAAACATTCATACTTGTTCTATCAATACTACCAGGGCTGACTCATCTTGTAGAAATTTTAAGTGCCTGATCTTTCACAAATTAGGGTGTTTGGTTTTGGTTTTCGTTGGTTTTGTTTTGTTTTGTTTTTTTTCTCTAGGATACCAAAATCCATAAGAGGTTTCAATTTGGGAGACTTCCTGTCTTGTTTATAGGTTTCTGTTTAGGTTTGGAGTAAGAAATCCAAATGCGATCTCATTTTTTTTCTTACCACTGACAGTAACTGTGACTGTCTCAGGGTAAAGGAGTAGTTATAAAGACCCACGTCTTGAATATTTAGCTTTCTTCTAGTGAACTGATCTTGTACCTCTGATGTTTTCTACTCATTATCAATCATAAGCGCAAAATATAAACATGACAACAAGCCATCTAGCTTAGACAGCTGTACAAATGTTTATGATTGTGCCCCTAAGTCATTAACATCTGCAAATGAAATGGTGAGCTGAAGTTCAATTGTAAATCTAAACCCATTAGTAGTTTTTCTTGTACCCTGTTGTAAAACCTTGTGTTCCTGACAGATGGTTTAGTAACCCCATGTAGCATCTTCATGGCTCTGTTATGGGTCCTGGGAGATCTTTGTGGGTTTCAAGCCCCAGCTGCCCATACAGAGCCTTCCTCATCCATTGGTTTGCCTGGGACTTATCCCCAACTTTGGCTGAGGCTGCGGCTCCCCACAGAAACCCTCACAGAAGAGGTCAGTGTGGTCTCCCTAATGTGAATCAAGATCCGACTCAAACGTGTTTAATATGTAGATTGCTGCCTGGTGTTCAGGATTCTGACTCCTGCGGAGCAGTACGCAGGAGAAAGGGGAGGTCTGGTGGCTTTCATTGGGATCCCTCTATCTCTTTCCCAACCTCATTTTCCACTTTTCTCCTTGTCAGCTGCAAGTCTGGTCTCTTGGCTCTCCTCCGGTCCTTCTCAGAGGCGAACAAGGGGTGCTGGGCAGCTGCGGTGGCTGCAGGGAAGGTGTGAAGGATGCTGCAAGTCCCAGGCAGTTTCTCTGTTTTCTCCAGAGAGATCTGCCGGGGACACCTGGGGTCACTTAGCAGCTCGTTTTTTCTCCCACACATCAGCCGTGTTTTGATTTCAGTCCTGGAGGTTAAGGTCTGAGTCCCAGGTGCTCCATGCTCGCCTGTACTAGCAGAGATCTTTCAGGGAGGTTGTTAACCCTCCCTTTTCTTCCCAGAGAGAGAAAACAAGCAAATAACAACTCTGAGAGCAGTCTTGGTTATTGTAAGTACACATGGTTGTGTTTTAAATGAATGTTCCCAGACAGCAGCTTATATAGACTTAAGGAGACAGTGTACCGCCAGCGTGATGGATGTTCATTGGCAGCTTGTGGAGAAATGGTGCAAATGTCAGTGAGACAACAGTTTTCCTAAGTGCTGATTAGTTTTTATTCTCCTGCATAACTTGCTGACAGAGAAGCACACGCCTACCCGCATTTAAGAAATGCAATTTACAGCGTCGTTCAAGGTACATTTGTAGCCACAGTGAGGAGCCTTTTCAAAACTATTGGGTTGTCAGTTTGAAAAGTCCATAATCACTTGTGAACTTCCTAGATCTCTCATCAGCCAATATAGGCATATCCAGAATAACCTTCTATGGACCTATATGAATATGTAGCAAAATACCATTGCTGGGAAATGGGCGATCGCTTCACAAGAAACTGTCAAGCTGACATTTTGAAACGTTCCCTTCATTTTAGACCCTACAGGCAGGAACTGCTCCCTGTACCTGCAGGAGAGTAAGTCCCGGGGACATGGTTTTTGGTAGCATGGTGCCATCTTTCTCATAGTCAATGGCAGAAATTTTCTAGCCACAAACGTTAAAATATCTCCATTAGCCTGGTGGAACACTGAGTGAGTTACCCTTTGGGTGGGAAAATAAGAGGTTTTGGCATCACAGCTTGGCCTCCTGGTGATACTTGCGTCAGAAGAGCAGCTTCAACCTGCAGTTGTGAACTTGAGCTTGGAACCAGCTCTAAACATCAAGGACATTTCTTGGGTGCTCTTCAGTAGCCACCTTGCTTTCTGGCAAGCACAGAGCTGCAGTTTCTTCTAGCTGTTGGTTCTGCCAGTACTTAACCTCTGCTGCTGCCTTTCATCTGCCTGCCCTTTCCAGTGACTTCATCTCCTTGTTCTCTCCCCTTCCACCTTCACTGCTCCCCTCCCAAACTCATCCTTGCTCAGAAAGTCCCTAGGTGATGCCCAAATGTTTGTCCCTTGCAGCAAGCACAAGTGTAAAGGGGTGGGAGAACAACTCACTGCCCCCGGGACAGGCCTCTGCACTGTGAGGGGGGGGGCGAAAAAGAAAAAAAACAGGAAAGGAGAAATTTTAGTTTCATTCTTGGGCAAAGTCTCCACTGACTTGAAAAGAGCCAGCATTTCACTGCTGGAGTTCGATTTTATTTTTCTTTCCCTTGTTTCCTGCCACTATATCTTAAGTTCATTGCTTTGTTTTGTCCACAAATCATCTGTAATCCTTCAGCTAGGGCTTCTGTATCTCGTTGACTTTATGTCTTCTTGAGCAGCACTTTGCGCAGTAGGGATCACAGCTCTAACAGGGATCTTCAGCGTATAATCAGAATCCAAAATAAATGAGGGACTATATAAGCATAGCATTATCATATACTAATTCTCAACTCATTATGGAAACCTTTGCTTCGGAATAGTGGCACCTCCTTCTCTTTTGTTAATGCTCCTTAAAAATGTTTTATTAATGCAATTATCTCAATATACCTTAACCAAATAAGACCTCTCATCAAAAGGCATTAGCACATGCAAGAGTGTATTCAACTGCTATCCCGGCATCTCTCAGTCCCTGAAATGCAGTGTGTCCATTCTGTCACTGGAGAAAAGGAGACAGTGAAACCAAAAAGTGATTCCCCACCCCCAGAACGGTGCCAGAAATAGCAATTAAGTGGTGCAAACTGCAGCCTTGCTCTGACCACTAGTTACCCAGCCTGGGAGTGCAACCTTATCAAATATGAATGAAACACTTGGGATATTCCCAGACCGTTGCTGACAGGATGATGCTGTTAGGTGAAAAACAAGTTTGTTGCAGCCCTGCATTGAAAGGGAAGGTGAGGAGAAGTGTGCAACCATCCGGTGCCTGGGATGGTGCAGTGGGCTGCTCTGAGAGTCCCTCAGCCCTGCCCAGGTGTATTGAACTGTCCAGCTGCAGGCTGGGACTGTGAATGCTGTGGTTTATATCAGCGTGAGAGAACAGGGATACGACAGCTTAAATCTGAGGAGCTTCGTTAGGCCTCTAGAAAAAAAAAAGTGGGGAGAAAAGGAAGGTTCTTTACGGATTTTTCTCCTCTATTATATGAGTGTTCAGTTTCCTGGTGAATCTTGGAAAGTGCTCAAATCATGGCAAGCTAATCATTGCAAGAACTAGCATTATTAAAATATTTTGGTCCTATACGAAACCAGTCATCCAAATCACTAGTAGTTTTTAGATCTTCGTTCATGAATTCCAAGAAACTGATTATTAACCCGAGCCAGCATGGGGCCCTGATTTTAATATCGGCATTTTTCTCTCCAAGATGTGTGCAGCAGGGGTTTTTTTCTACTATGACTCAAGCAAATGGGGCTTTTTTTTTTCTTCTTGTGTGTTCTGCAATTTCACGTACGGCTAGAAAACCGTAATACAAAAGAATTTCAATAACGTGCCTGTGCTTTAATAAAAGAAGCCATGAACAATGCCAGCTCTGAAGATAGCATACAGCCATTGAAATCAGACAGGGGAAACAGAACATCAGTCAGATGGAAAAGTATGATTTATTATCTCCCTCCTGGCAAAATTACAGTGACAATGTCTATGCAAAGGAATCTGAAATTACTGACTTACTGTATTTCTGTCATAATTTGTACCAAGAAAACATACTAAAATAGATAGGTATGTCATATATTGATCTATAGTGATACCTGTTTCTTAAATTATGTTATGAACTTAGCTACTGATTCTATAACATATATATTACGTTATGCACAAGTATATTATTACAATAGGTAAAAGAAGATGGGCTGTAGTCAGAATTTGGTTACAAAAAAAAAAAATCCATGCTGTTGTTTTCGCCAGATCACAGTAATACATGGAGGCCCCAAAAGCTCAGAGCTCAGTGGCGCTGGCTCTGCTGCACACTCTCTCAAAGCTTGCCACTGAAAATAGATGAGACCCAAAACTCAAGTGTCAGCATGATGCAAAATCACCAGGAATTAACCACAAGCCCCCTTGTCTTAATCATAGTGCACTGGTGCGGGAGCGCAGCACAGAATTTGGCCTGTACATGCAAGCCCAAGGGACTGGTATTTTTCCAGTAAACATGGCACAGGAATGAACCATGTGCCCAACATTTGTACCGCCAAAGCTGTGGCTGGGCTTTCAGATATTCGCTCCAGGAAATAGCCCATTGGCTCTGCTTGCTTCCAGATTTGGGGGCTGTCCAGAGAGCTGCTGAAAGAGAGGAGATATCTCTGCACAGCCGGAGAAGAGGCTCTGGCACTTCCTTTCCCTTCCGTCGCTGCTGGAGCTGTGCTGTTAAGAAAATGGGATGTGTAGTACATATAACTGTTACCAGCTCCTTCCAAGAGTGGTAAATCAAGTCTGAGGCTTCATTATCATGCCAGACAACACTCGGTGAGGCCAAGGAGAGAAGCACTCATCCCAAGTTGTGACCATCTCTGTCATCCAAGATATTTCCGTAGGGCTGGTGAGCGTGAGGGCCTCAAGTCATCAGCTTGTGAAGAAGGATGTTGTCCATAGAAATGTTGACGGATCATTGGTGAAAAGTTTTTCACACAACTGTTTCCTACCAGAGCGAGGGGAAGTGCAGGTGTGTGTTTGTTGCTACTGGAATGTGCTTTATGCAGAATTGCGTTCATTTAAAATAATGCTCAATTAGCTAATTATCCTAGTTATTGTTTTTAAGACTATAATTAGATAAGTCATGTAATGACAATGCTCAGTCTAGTTGCAAAATAAAAACACATGTAGCGTTAGGCTTCCTTTGTTCTGTGGTACAGTTCAGAAGTAATTCTTTGGGAATTATAATAAAATCGGTATGCTTGGAGGAGCATTAGGGTTTGAAGCAGCTCCTCAAAGCAGGTAATCTGTCAGTCTGTTAACTGTGGTCATCCTGGGCAGGAAAACCTTTCTGACTGAGGGTGAACCCAGCATGCTCCCTGTGGTAGCAGAGCCCAATGTATTCTCTCATCACAGATAACCTATTCAAACCTGCTTTCATTTCATATCCTTCCCAGTTTGTGTTCGTCCCAAATGTGATCTCATTCCCCGAGGGCCAGAAACCTCCAGGACCCTGCTGGCTTCCCTCCTGAGGGTTTAAGCAATGGCAACTGAATACAAAAGGCAGACGGGAGAATTTGGAAAATGCCTTCTCCATGGCACCAGCTAGTAAAGAGCTGTTGTGTTCTGTGGGGCAGGTGGGGCAAGCTCTTCACTGCTAGGAGCTGCTGCAGCTCCATGAATCACAGGTGGCCCATTGGGATGTTACTCTGGTATGAAGTTTGGTACCAGTTAGACACGCCTCTGTGGAGTTTGCATGATGCTGACCTGAGATAAGGATTTGCCCAAGGGAGCTTCCAAGAAGCCTAATTTGCCTTGCCCGCTGCCAGAAAGTAAAAAGTTAGGCTAGGCTATCAAAAAAGTACAGATAATGGAGAATGAGAGAGAAAAAGCAAGAGGGAACAAGTCAGTCTTTGATATGATGTGTTTGCCTTTCTCCCACCTCTCAACATGGAATGAAAACAGGACTGATGTCAAAGCCTAGGAGCAAAAACCACAGCAAACCCAAGCAGACACATGATACCACCCACTGGTACAACCACAACTCGCTGCTTGGCTGTGAAGCAGGGCCTGGAGACAGCAAAGGAGAGGTGCATGTAGATGTAATCATGGGCGCTTGGTACCCTTGAGCTCCTGTACCCTCAGCATTATAAAGGAAACTAACCACTCCTTGGACATAGACTTGGATTCAGCCAGCATGTCTTTCCTTGGGAGGAGAAAGCGTCAATACAGCAACAGCACAGCGTGTTAATGGAGATCAGTAATAAGCTCTTGTCTCCAGCTCTGATGCTGGAGGGAATCCTGAGCTTGGCAGGGGTGAGCAAAAGCAAAACATTCAGGAAGGAGCTGCTCCTTCAGGGGGAAGGAGGGAGCATATTGGTGTGCCAGTGGGACACAGAAGCTCCCACTGCAGTACCAGGGGGGTGGGATTGGCTTCCCTTACGGCACAAGAGGTGCAAAACTCTGCGAAATGCTGAGTCTGAGGGTGATAAAGCACTGAAATCTGCAGTGTGGGGCTTACAGCAAGAGGAATTCGCACCTTCCCTTGACTGCCATGACCGAGCCAGGAGTCACCCGCCAGGATGATTATTTCCAGCTTCCTGAGCTGCGTGGGGACATGGAGCTTGTCTTCAGACAAAGCAGACTGACCCCAAAGATTGCATTCAGTTCAGCCGAGCAGCCATCATCTGGGTATCTTGTGAGTAAAAGAGTCACAGGGCCAAATGCATCACTCATGTAAATCTACCTGGCCTGTACTGTGGCTGTGGAAAGTGCATCCCATGATCCAGACAGAACATTGCAGGAGAAGGAATGGGACCAAGATCCAAATCTCACCCCCAGTGATGGCTGGTCATGTTAAACCTACCTCCTTAATACAAATTCAGTATTTTAGCAGTACATAGAGCTGATCTCGCCACCTTCTTCCATCTTCCGGTGTGAACGAAGAAGGAAACAGCAGATTGAGGTATAGGGAAAACACATGTAAAAGGGATCACCTTTCTGACCAGGTCCTTTGGTTCCTTTCTCCCTGCCCCAGGCGGCTTTCTCCTAGACGAGGCTCCTTCATTGCAAAAGCTGACAGGGAAGGAAGGGAGAGCAGGAAGCTGCCTGCTGGGCTCACTTTCTCTATTGATATTAAAAGGAGCTTAACAAATGTGAAGCACACACAAACATTTTCTCTGTGTCCGAACAAGGCTGCGCATCGCACGTTGGAGCCGCAGTCCCATCTGCCATATCTGTAACCTTTCAAAAGGAGTCCTGTTCCCTGGGCACTGGGCATGTCTGACCTAAAAAAGTATTGTAATAGAGTCATAAAAATTATCACCAAAGTAATAGAGACCTCCAGTCCCCTCAGCCCCAGGGTAGGTGAGGTGCAACTATTGTAAGGAATAAAATGAGACATATATCAAAACAAAGAGAGCGTTCTTACCAAAAAAAAAGTGCAGAGTCATGTTGGTATGGAAATCTCCACTGCTGCTCTCGGGGGAGAAAAACAACTGTGAGACTGCAGATATGCAGCTGCCATGGAAAAAGGGCCAGGGCTGGGCTCAACGTTGTCTCTCTCTCATCAGCTAATGGAGGAGTCACTCTCCAGACCCAGACGTGGTTCCAGGAGCCTTTTAAACCCATCAGGTTGTGTGGCACATAGCAAATACCTGAGTACAAAGCTCCTAACACCGTCACAATCCTGAATCATCAGATGTTGGTCCAGGATACCCATGGTGATGCACATCTGTGCTTGTCTCCTTCATCTGGCTTACTGATCTGCAGTAGCTCTCCGGGAGTTTTTACACAAGGGTGGCAAGGATAATGTTGTTTCCAGGTGTGGACAGGCATGGTCTGGGGCTGAGGGGAGGATACCTATACATGGCCTGGGGGGATTACAGCATCTTTATGACTCTTCATCTCCAGAACCCAAGCCTGGTCACCAGCCTGCTGGAAAGACTCTTGTAGCTGTGAATAGACAAGCAGCAGTTTGGGGTAACTAGAATCGAGCTTCGGTCGGAGAGCTGCAACATCTGTAGGCTAAGAAAATAGGCAAGTCATCTTCAGCCTCCTTGTGATGGGGCTGCTTTGAGTATAGGATGGAGTCACCATTTATGGAAAATGTTTTCAGCAATGTATTTGTGTCTCTGTTGCCCTTTCAGTTGAGTGAGAAATTTGTCATTTCATTTCAGTCTTACATTAGTAACGCTTGTGTGCGTTTTGGGGGCTCACTTAGAAATACAGGATCTCAGCATCCACTTCTGCTGCGTCTTGGAAGCCAGCTCCTTGTTTTAGCCAATCTGCAGTATGGTGCAAGCATTTTTCAATTTTTGGATGGCGCAGTTCATTTGTATTGCTAGTGCTCTACATAAGTAGGATACAGCTCCAGTTTTTCACTGCAAATAAATAATCTAATGACTTAGTACTTTTTTCCTGTTGCAAAATCATTTGCAACCTGATGGCATTTTCAGTGATTGTACTCGTCTAATAACCATTCACCAGATTGTTTATTTGAGCAACTTTCCGCCTATGGAAAATCCAGGTCATTACAATTTCTGTGGTGTAATTCACACTGGGTCTCCACTAGCTGGATGGATGATTCCTTTTTTAAATAAGTGACAAAAATGACTGAAATTTTTGCCCCATGCAAATGCTTGTATTACCACACCCACACAAAAAAGAGCCATTTACCAAACTTTTAACACTGTTGAGACAGTTATTAATGCACCGCTAATAGGAAAGGCAAAGGGAGCAGCCCAGAAGAGAAATGGGCTGATTTCAGTCTCACCTTCAAGTAGGACTCACTAGCTACACGCTCGCCACAGTTTGGCACCTGCAAAATGTCTCAGTTGAAAGCTTTCTGTGATCTTTCCTGCAATCTCCTGCTAATCTGCCTGAGATCACAGGCAATTTCAATAACAATGAAAATGATTCTAATTTTGACTCCAGGAGTATCTTCGATGAATGCTATCCCCGTTTCTTTTTTATTCAGCTCCCCTGGTTTATGACTTCCCACCTCAGCCATAATGCGGAAACCATTTTTGCCTCCGATTTTATTCATCAGGTCCTTTTTAACTTTCTTTCCTTTCTTGCTTCCTGACAACAAATTCACCACCTGAAACTGTAGCTACAAAAACAATTTCCATCAGAATTGCCATTGTCCTTAGTGTCATTAAAAGTTACAGCTATTCTTAAGATCTAAGTGCCCAATTTGACAGACTTCACTTTACATCGTTCTGCTTTTCCTACTGTTTTATCTGCATAGAGCAGAGATGCTGTCAGTCGAGCCTTTCTGAGGTGGGGTGGCTGAATGCGATTATCCTTATGAGCACTGGCACACAGTCTCTTGAAAACTAAAAGATGGAGAGATTGGCAGCAGCGATGGTTTTCACCTTTCCTTCCCTTGGAGTCCAGCACTCTTAGGGGATGGAACACATCCAGTCCTTCCTGGGGACACGTAGGCAGGAGGTGCATGTGGATGCAGCTAGTGGATCCAAATCTAAAGCAAGGTACTGACAAATGTGTGCAGCAGTACCAGGTTAGATCTATTGCATTCAAAACCGCCTTGAATCAGTATAAACAGAGATGATGGCATTTCCTTCTTTTTAAGGGGTTTGCACTTCTTTTTCTAACATGTTCTCAAAGGGAGAGAAAGCATTGCAACTCAGTATTCATTAAAACTACCATGAAAAGCATTTTTTCCCTTTCCAGTATTACCTAGAAAAGGTGTATATTTATGCACCATTTCCTTTTTTGTATTTAAAGGAGGTGGGAGCTAACGTGCCTGATTAAGGTTTGCAGTGATATCAAGAGTCCTGGCATCTGCTCTGCATTTCTTCTAGCGTGATAGATTCTTAGGTTTCCATGGGGCTCAGAAAGCAAGCCCACAGGCTTAATTTTTTGGTTATACACCACTTCAAATGCCAGTCAACCAAGCAGATTTCTCCAGTCATTCTGCCTATTTTGTAAATGTACCTATTTGACTGCAAAAAGCATCACAGGACCCAATAGCAGGTGTATTCCATTCAGTGGAATTACTTAGATTGTCTTCTACTAACAGTAACAGCCTACATGATGATCAGTATGTGTCTATTGCAACATGATTAGATGGTTGTAAACACTTACATGAAGCTTTTCTATTTCCTTCCTCAAAAGAAATGTCAAGTATTTGTGATGTAGTAGTTGTAAAGTTTGTATTGCTCTGTAGTTGTTTGCTAGAAGCCGTGTATAATTAATGAAGGGCTGTTGTGCAATAGTCAGCATGAGGACATGGTCCTTATGTGAGCACGTGAGCACTTCATGAGACCTTGTCAATGAGATGAAGTCTTCAGGTATGGGATTATGGGACATTCTTCGACAAATACCCTCTTCAAGCTTAGCTGGAGAGTGTAGGAAGAAGGGGGAAGAGAGCAGCCCAATAAATCCTGATAACTGGATCTCAGAACACATGACTGGAAGGCAGTTGCTAGAATTTGCAGTAGCTTTGAGCAGGCTGTACGCTAGCTCCAACAAAGATGTAAACCTTCTTCCATGAGGCTGAAAACTCAGGTACGAAGAAAGTACCACATGATTCAAAGTCTTTTCTTGAAAAAGTGAGGAGAGGTCCAAAGTCTCAGGAACTGGCTGTGCTAAACAGCCACTGGAGCTGTGCTGGAGGAAATCAGGAGCTGGTATCTAAATTTATAGAGTGGGAAGTCTCAAGGAGTAACAGGTCTGTGTATAGGCTGTTTTGCTGATTTGAGAACCACTGGTTCTTGAAATACTTAGGTGCCAAATAACACTTTGCTCTCAGAAGGCTGCTTGGAAAATGAGCACTGTTGTCCCAGCTCCTGGAAGGGTACGAGCCTCAAACCCCAAGTGAAGCCAGGTGGATTAGTCACAGCTGATCACAGGATACTGCAGCCTTAAAACTTGGTCTGAGCTCTCTGCTGAGCTGGGTGACAGCCCACATACAGGACTGAAATGAGTGCACTTGGAAACCACAGTTAGCCTGGTGAATGTGACAGCAGACAGAGCAAAAACTGCGGAAAATTGCTTCTGATTGACAGAACAAACAGGTAAAGAAAAAGTATCAATCAGATGTCATCTTCAGAGTTTCTCATTTGTCTTAGGTAAATCACTCCCTTTCCACCTCTGTAGAGATGTTTATATAGAAGCAGCTAAGAGTGATTGACAAGGAGACATGTTGACAGAGAAATCCTTATTGGAGGCAGGGAAGAGGAGGGCTGCAGTGTGATGTTTCATATAT